>CM042175.1:4724841-4737341 GCA_023376005.1 Doryteuthis pealeii
ATAAATACAATAGGATAATCAAACAGATAGGTCGAAGATCCTTTGGAAGTGAGAAAGAGTTCATAAGAATATAGGAAGTCATTTACTGATAGTTGGGGGGCAAAGCACCCAACTTAATGGACAGAGACACCTTGTATTCTATTCACTATTATTTAATAAATAAAATGAAAATTAACTGAATAGAGAAACATATATGTTTTACCAGCTTTAATATGCAGGCTTGCATTTGTATCAAAATAAACTTTCTGTAAGTTAAGATAATATTTAAAAAAATTAAAATACTTCAAATCGGATATATCCTAACGTGGCTCAGATAAACATATCAAACGGTGTAATAACTAAATATTATAGGCATGGTATATCCACAGGTCCTGTTATATTCTTACCCTAATTCGTCTTCTACCACAACTGAGGCTCGATTACTTTTTTGATTGACAGAATGAGTAAAGAATTCAATTTGATTTTAGTTAGATACGATAATTATCAAAATATTCTAATGCAATATGAAGTTTTCGAACTTCCGATCGTCTATTTATTGGAATCAGAAATGGCCGAAATCGATCTGGGATTAAGATTAGATCTTTAATGACATTCTTATACAATTCCCTAACTCATTGCTAACACGAAGAATGTTTCGAATGTTATTTATAATATTAACAAAAGCGCGGAAGTGTAATGGTTAAAAGTCATGGGAAATCCTATTTTCCGTACCAGCTATGGAATAAATAGTAAGGGAATACTGGACTGCTTTAACGCTTTGTTAGGCAACCGTCTTGGAAAAGAAAACTTCGAATTCAATCCTGTTGACTCCCGCTTAAGGAAATAAACCTTGTTCACATCCCCTGCTCGTGCGGAGAGGTTGTAAATAATATATTTAACAAAAGAAAATAATCGGTTATCTTTTCCATATATATATTAAACCAATGAGTATTCATATATTCGATCATATAATATTAACCTATATAGGACATACATACTGAAGATGTAGTTACAATCACAGAGAATTCAATTTTGGTAAACAACAGACGAGTTAATCCACACTTCAAAATATGGGCGGGATGGTTACATTTAGGCTCCAGTAGCCTTTCAATAATTCAAGCATAGACAAAAAATCTATTTTGTTATTTATACCTGTAACAACACACACACCACACACACACAACATGGGACATTTTGCGAAGATTTTTATTATGTTATTTAAAGGAATTTGTGTATATTTGAACAACGTTAATATACTTGCTGCAGCTAAAAGAATAATATTCTGCCGTATATAAGAGGGATTGACACCAGTAACCTTGAGCGAAAGTCATACAAAGTGCTCGAATTAAGGTGCAACTGTGTTATCCATGAAAATAGGGACAAGATATCATTTTTCACTAAAATAGCTAAAAATATATTTCCTTTGGATTATATTTTATGACTTAAAGAATTAAATGATTAAAAGAATGTTTATGCGTCAGTCTTTTTTATGGGCCATCCTGGCATTGCACTCAGCGGGGGCACATGTTTGCTAGATTTTAAAAAAAAAGTGATAAAAGGATTAGCCCAGAAACTTTGAGAAAAGTCATAAAAAGTGTATCCGTGAAATGGCGGCAAGCGACAAGGTAATAGTTTTTTGCAATGAGCTAAAAAATATATTTTTTCGTGAATAAATTTTCTAACTAATGAATAATAATAGTAATAGTAGTATATATGAATAATTCAATAATAATAATAATAATACTGGGTGTCCCCATTATAAGATACTCAGGACCATTTTAAAATGGACAGAAGAACTCAGACAGATAGACCAAAGGACGAGAAAATTAATGACCATGCACGGAGGCTCTGCCACCCTAGAGATGATAGAGATCAGATTGTATGTTGTCAAGAAAGGAGGGGGAAGAGGTCTTGGCGCAACATGAGAGTGAATTGCGTAGAAACGCAAGATCCACAACTTTGAAGATTACACAAGGAAGAGCAAAACAAATTCTTATGCGGACCACGAATAGTGAAACGGCAGATGGACAAACAGAAAAACGAACAGCTAGAAAACAAAATGGGAAGATAACATTATATGGACGCTTCAAACGACAATAGTATGAGGTTGCACATGGAAAGACTTGGGACAGGTTAAGAAAGGGAAACCTGTCAAGAAGAGAATTCAGAAGATCACTTATAATGCTGCACAAAATAATGCCATAAGGACAAACTACATCAAAAGCGAAAATTGATAAGAGCCGGTCAACGATAGTAAATGTAGACTTTTGCGGGTAAATAGAGAATGAGACTGTTTAACCATATAACTCTGGCGAATGTAGGCAAGACTGCAAACGGAGTAAACTAGACGCCGACTGGGTTGGGAAGGTGTATGCACACTGGAAGTTAATGCAAAAAAGTTGAATTTTTGACCATAAACAAAATGGTATATGCATAAACAGAATCTGTTCCTTGAGAACGAAACACATAAATTCTCTGGGACTTTGAAATAAAAACGGATCACCTTATCCAGCAAGAAGACCAGACCTAGTGTTAATTTAACAAAAAAGCAAAGAAACTTGTCAACTGGTGGATTTTGCAGTGCCAGCAGATTCACAGGGTGAAGCCTAGTAGGAAAATGAAAAAATGGACCAAATAGCCTGGACTTTCCAGAGAAGCTGAAAAAGTTATGGAATGAAAGTGAAAGTGATACAATTGTAGTTGGTGCACTTGGAACGGTCCGAAAAGGATTAGAAAGGGTTTGAAGAAATCTGGAAATTCAGAGGAAGAATTAGTAGCCATCCAGAAACTGCACTGCTGCAGATCTGCCAAAAATACTCAGAGTCCCTGGAGACCTGAGGAGACTTTTTGTTCACTTCAGACTCTATGAAAGACCATCATGTCTTAAACGCTGATGTGAAAATGCAAAGAGTAATTAATAATAAAATAATAATAATAATAATAATAATAATAATAATAATAATAATAATAATTCTAGTTTGTATTCCGTTGTGGCTAATTTGTCTACATTCGCAGAGTATATGGTTTCAGTCTCATCTCTATTACCGCAAAGTCTACATTTACTATTCTGTTGGTCAATTTCGCTTTGATATGTTTTGTTCTTATGGCATTATTTGTGCAGCAATTAGTAAGTGATTCAGTTTCTCTTTGAGGTTTCCCTTTCTTACCATGTCCAATGTCTTTTTTATGTGCAACCTCTTCTATTTGTCGTTTGAAGCGTACCATATAATTGTTTTTCTTCCCATTTTTGTTTTCTAGTCTTGTTGTTTGTTCTGTTTGTCATCTGTCGCTTCCTACTATTGTTGGCCGCGCCTACGTAGTTTGTCTTTTGCTTTCCTTGGTGTAATCTATTCAAGTTGTTGGATCGTGGTTTTCTACGCAGTCCTCTATGTTGGCAAGACTCTCCCCCTTTCCTTTCTGCTCATATAATCCTAATCTCTATCATCTCTAGGTGGGGGCCTTGTGCATGGTCATTAATTGGTTCTCGTCCTTTTGGGTCAATCTGAAAGTTCTTCTTTTGTTGCATTTTAAGAATGGTACTGAGTATCTTATAATGGGGACAGCCCAGATATTGATTCCTTTGATAAGATTTCTGGCTGTTAAGTTTTGGTTTCTAGAAGTTTTCTAGTTCTCCCTGAGATATTCATTTTTAACATTTTCCTTTCATTTCTGCTTGCATGATATTGTCGCTTCTAAAATTCCTAAGTATTTGTGAGCTTCCATTTTCATCAGAGTGATTTTTAGTTTCCTTTTGGCAGTTTATTCCATTATTAATTTACTAGCAAATATGATGCACCCTCCGGGTGCAAAATATTTAAGTTTTAATGTTGTAATAATATATTATGATTAAATTATAAAGGCTAATGAAACTAAATAAAGAATGCAGATAAAGTATTGTGAACCGAGGGGGTATAATCGACAAATGAACAACTGAACTTACTCTTCCATCACGCTCATCTTTTATTTATTTATTAATTTATTTTATTTTATTAAAATTACATTTTAATATCAATTGCATAGATTAGCCTTCCCATTCAACACTGTAAACCGCTATTTTGTTGTATACTATAAATATAAATTGCATATTATTAAGTAGTGTAGAATATGGTTAACAGTATTATAATATAAAATAATTTTATCAATAATTGAGGTTTAATAAAAATAAAATCATTGAGAATGTTGATATAAATAATTAAGGAATTTGTGACTTGAGTAGTAATATAGTTTCGGTTTACAGCACGGAAAACACACAATCTCCATTATAATAAGAATTGTATTGTATTCCATTACTTATTATTATTATTATTTTATTATTATTATTATTATTATTATTAAAGAGATGATGCAAATATGACATTGAAAGGACTTCCTTCCGTTTAATAAGATGATTCAGATGAATCAGATGATAAAATTTGATGCTTATGCACCACCATATGTCTCTTAAGACCAGAAGCCGACTTACAGACCTTGCCACAAATAGCACGACACATTGTTTACTCCTGGAATTTGCATGGATTGACCCTGGTGAGATTTCCTATGATTGACATATCCAGCCTTAGAAAGCAAAATTCGACCACATGTCTGACATTTCCAACCCTCCATGTTCTCTCCAATATGACAGGTGTAACCCTTTCGAAGTTGACGCTTTAAGTTTTCATGCACGATTCTTTCACTCTCAAAACTGGTACAACCACCATCCACAAGAATTCTCCAGTCAGTTCTCTCCAGTGCCAGCTTTTCCCAGTTGTCAGGATTTATTTTTATTTTTTACAAGGTTGTTTTTTAAGCAATCTTTATACCTTATACTTATATATATATAGACATATATATATATATATATATTCTTTAAAAAAATTTCCAGAATTAATAGTCAGAGGCCTGAGTGATGATAATTTTTCTAGCGCAGAAACACAGGCACCACCCCCCATTTTTATCCATTTTGTTAGATTTTTGGTTGGTTTGTTTTGTTTTACGGCATATCAACCTCAGTGAGTCATTTAATGCCGATAAAGTTTTGAAATAAATCAATTCTTAATGGATAATACAATTTTTTTATAAATACATTTTTCTATTTAACCCATAGATGGGACCCTAACAGGTACTACCACTCCGGGTCAGAGTGGACCAGGGAGCAATGGTGATGAAGGGGTGCTCCACATTCCCAAACCTCCAGAACTGGAACCTCACCATCAGATAGAGTTTAACATCATTCCCAGGACATGTAGACCTTCAGTCACCGCCTTCTATCACCCATATGATAAAAAGGAGTTGGGGCTTGCCATAAGGGCAATAGGGTTGGGAAAATCATATAGGTGCTAGGGCTTGACGTGACCAGCCGATTGATCAGGGGGGCCTCTCAGACAGCCCGTCTAGCCCAAGATAGAGCCAAAGTGGAGTATTGCATGTCATGAACTGCTCATCCACCTGGGCTCTATCCTTAAGCATCACGGGTCGCCACCCACGGCCAACAGGTGGCCCCATTGGGGGAGTCTTACCCCTCTGCAGAGGTGCAGTCGGTGCATTCTAACGCCCCAGCCGACAGGGTGGTTTGTTAGATTTATTTGCTAGTATATATATTTGAATGTTAGTACCCAAGCTAACAGCATACTATTTCAAAAGCCTGAGCCTATTCACAACATTCAATTCAAATAAATTCCTATGGTTATTGTAATATGAGTCCTTCTACTTAGTTATAATGAAATAAACATTTTTGTACTTTGCTTGGGTGTGGTATGGAGAGCCTTTGTGAGAGGATTAAAGTAGGCCAAGATTTATTGGGGACCTATAAACACATAACCGAGGAAAGAAAGTTTTATTCTCTTTAGATGGAGATACACACACACACACACACACACACAACCTTAAGGTTTGTTTCGCTGTGGTTTATCGCAAAAGATTTATACACACACGCGCAACCACACACCTAAAAAATGCACAACGCTTTATTTTCGATACACACACTTACACAGTCCCATACTCACACCGTAAAAGAGAATATTTGACGTCATATTTCAAACCATCTCCTTTTTTCAAACCTCAAATTTTAAACAGGCTGATAATCAAGGACTATCACTCGCTTTTCTCGTTATTCTGTGATAAAACATTTCTTATTACCTTCCATATACCAACAAATGCCCTGAAGATGATCTAATTAATAGATCGAAACACTGCAGCGTTTATATATTTCTATATATTCATAAATTATAATTCAGGAATTACGTAACTCTACTCCTAGATTTTTCCCATACAGGGTTAGATAAACTAGTGTTAAGCCTGTATTTTTCAGGTGTCTTGTTGTGTTATATATATATATATATATATATATATATATATATATATATATATATATATATATGAAAAATGAATGGAAGTGAATCCGACAGTGTGAAATAAATATTTAGAAAAAACAAACACATGATGTTAAAATTCGCTGACAGAATTCTGTTTCGACCCTTTATTGAAGTGGTCTTCATCAAGAGCGAATTGTGTATGATAGAGAGAACGGCGAAAGTGGACCGTTTTATTTTATTTTCAAAACAGAATACGCATTTTCTAAATTTAAAAAAAAAAATTTAAATTTAAAAAATTCCGGCTATAATGTTGAACGTTTCATCTGCACCACTTTCGTCTCATAACGGTCCACTTTCGCCGTTCTCTCTATCATACACAACTCGCTCTTGATGAAGACCACTTCAATAAAGGGTTGAAACAGAATTCTGTCAGCGAATTTTAACATCATGTGTTTGTTTTTTTCTAAATATATATATATATATATATATACACATATATATATATATATATATATATATATATATATAAAGTAATTGGTAATTTGCTTGAAGCATTGTTAAGTATGTTATAAAAATATTAAAATTCGAAGGCAATACAATGCGTATAAAAAAAAAATAAAGACAAAAAGATGTTTTTTATGTCTTATCGATTTCGAAGCAAGAGCTTCATCATCAGAGTTTATTTTCAGAAATGACGTGTTTTTATCTGTGTGGTTATAATTTCTCTTCTTATTTCCTTTTCCTCTCCTTTTTTCCTCTCTTTCTTCTTCTCCTCCTTTATGAATGGAATGGCCGAATAACTGTAATTTATTATTTCTCTCTTTTTTTTCTTTTTTTTTCAAAAAGATATATATATATATATATTCTTAAGTGGGGTTTAACAGGTTAGAATTCAGAGTTTTTTTTCCTTCTCCTAGATTGATTACGTTGCCATGGTTAAAGAGCCGAGACTGCTCTGCTATCTACCTATAGTAGGATTCTATAGTAGGAATATATCTATCGGAATATATATATAGGAATATCTCTAGTAGGATCCATACCTTTCCCAAGGGTATTAGCGCTAAGTGAAAAACAAATACCACGTCCAAGATTTGAACTCGGAGTGATGAGTCCATTTCCAAAGACTTTAACCATTACACTACTCGCTTCCTTAATAAATACTCCTGTTGTTATAGAATCCCTAGTATATTATTATTATTATTATTAATATATTTCAATAATTTAGTTTATTAGTATATACTTCGATTTTATCTACTATTCACTTATATTGGCATTTCCCTTTAAGGGGACATTCAGCCTTATTTATGTGGTTGCAATTAGTAACTCGCTTGATGCCCAATATTTGCGACCTTTTGTCACATTGTACCCGTGGTAAATATCTTTAGATCGCAAAAAATAAAAGCAAATAACTCATCCAGGATTTGAACTCGGGGCGATGAGTCCATTTCCCATGACTTTAACCATTACACTACTCACTTCCTTAATAAACAATCCTGCTGTTATAGAATCTCAAGTATATCATTATTATTAATAGTATTTTTATCATTTAGTTTATTAGTATATACTTCGATTTTATCTACTATTCAGTTATATTGGCATTTCCCTTTAAGGGGATATTCAGCCTTATTTATGTGGTTACAATTAATAACTCGCTTGATTCCCAATATTTGCGAACTTTTATCACATTGTACCCGTGGTAAATATCTTTACATCGCAAAAAATAAAAGGAAATAACACATCCAGGATTTGAACTCGGGGCGATGAGTCCATTTCCTATGACTTTAACCATTACACTACTCGCTTCCTTAATAAATAATCTTGCTGTTATAGAATCCCAAGTATATCATTATTATTAATAGTATTTTTATCATTTAGTTTATTAGTATATACTTCGATTTTATCTACTATTCAGTTATATTGGCATTTCCCTTTAAGGGGACATTCGGCCTTATTTATGTGGTTGCAATTAATAACTCGCTTGATGCCCAATATTTGCGACCTTTTGTCACATTGTACCCGTGGTAAATATCTTATATCGCAAAAAATAAAAGCAAATACCACATCCAGGATTTGAACTCGGGGGTGATGAGTCCATTTCCTATGACTTTAATCATTACACTACTCGCTTCCTTAATAAATAATCCTGCTGTTATAGAATCTCAAGTATATCATTATTATTAATAGTATTTTTATCATTTAGTTTAGTAGTATATACTTCGATGTTATCTACTATTCAGTTATATTGGCATTTCCCTTTAAGGGGACATTCGGCCTTATTTATGTGGTTGCAATTAATAACTCGCTTGATGCCCAACATTTGCGACCTTTTGTCACATTGTACCCGTGGTAAATATCTCTATATCGCAAAAAATAAAATCAATTATAAAGATAAATTTGATTACTGGTGACTCGAAATTATAAAGAAAATTATAAATTCTGTAATTATATATCTATTAAAAAAATCTTTTTAAAAAATAGAATAATCGTCAAACGAAGATAATTAGATGGAAAAAAAATAATTCGGTTCGCCGTTGACCTAAACCAAAAATATCTCATATTTTGTCTAAAAAGAAATAATGAAAAAAATATCAATTTTAACACTATGAGATTTATCGATTAACTATTTAAAGTTAGAAATGTTTATGTAGTAATGATTATTATGATTGGGGTGAGGGGATTTACCTTGGCATAAGTGGCTAACATACTGAACTGCGATACTTTAGTAAGTGAGTTCGAACTCCAGTCGCGCTATTACGCGCTTAAATTTTTAAAATTATAAAAATTATAAAAGAAATTTTAAAAAACCAAAAAAACAGCACAATGTTTTCACCGTGTTTAAAGCGATTATGCCAAATGCAAAATTACACACTTTAAAACTTTGAATTAAAAAAAAAAAATCAGTTAAATCGAACTTAACGGTCGTAAATTGGTTTTACATTTTTTCAGGTCAGTTAATTTTGTCCCATGTATCTTTGAGGCATAAAACAGATTCTCAAAGATACGTGATTTAAAGTTAACTGACCTGAAAAAAAAAGTTTTTAAATAAAATAACTGGTGCATTATATCTTTTATTCATTAATATATCAACACTGAAATTTTCATTAAATTTGGTTAATTCCCTGATTTTTTTTTGGGGGGGGGGGCGGCGGCGGCGTGACATAAGATGGTGAAATTTAGGTCCGTTTTGTTCGATTTAACCAAAAATTCTTATAAGTTTAATTAAACAATTTATTATTTGGACTAATACGCTTTTAAGAGATTAACCCTTTTATCCTCCAACTATGTGTTAAATGATCAACCACTTTCTTCTACAATAAAACAAATACATTTTAAAAGTGAAAATCATTTCCTGTGCATTTTTATAGTAAAAATAAGGCATTTCTAATGCATTTCTATAGCAAAAATAATCTCTCAAGTATTTTTATTGTAAAAACCATTGTCTAATGCATTTTATGGTAAAAATCATCTCCATTGTATTTTATTATAGTATAAGTCGTTTCCAATACATTCTAATTCTGAAAATTATTTCCAATGCATTTTTATAGTAAAAATCCTTGTCTAATGTACTTTTAAGGTAAAAATCATTTCCAATACACTTCTATAGCAAAAATCATATCCAATGCATTTTTATAGTAAAAATAATTTCCGATTCATTTTTTATTGAAATCATTTTCGTATTAAATAAAACATTTCAAATGGATTTAATAGTAAAAATCATTTCCAGTGCATTTTATAATAAAATAACACACAATGAATTTTTATTGTAAAAATCATTTACAATGCATTCTGTAATAAAAATCATTTACAATGCATTTTAATAGTAAAAATCATGTCCAATGCATTTTTATAGTAAAAATCATTTCCAATGCATTTTTATTGTAAAAATCATTTCCAATGCATTTTTATAGTAAAAATCATTTCCAATACATTTTTATTGTAAAAATCATTTCCAATTCATTTTTATAGGCAAAACAATTTCAAATGCTTTTTATAGGAAAATAATTTTTAAATTCTTTTTTATTGAAAAAAACAATTTCCAATGCATTTTATATCAAAAATCATTTCGAATGCATTTTTATAGTAAAAATCATTGTACAATGATTTTTTATAGTAAAAATCATGTCCAATGCATTTTTATACTAAAAACCATCTGCAAAGTATTTTTATAGTATAAATCATTTCCAATACATTTTTAGTGTAAAAATCATTCCTAGTAAATTTTTGCCGTAAATAAAACAACCCCAATGAATTTTGATAGTAAAAATCATCTCCAGTTCATTATGATAAAATATATCCAATGTAGTTTTATCATAAAATAACACTTATTGCATTTTTATAGTAAAATCATTTCCAATGCATTTTTATTGTAAAAATCATTTCCAATGCATTTTTATAGTAAAAATCATTTCCAATGCATTTTTATAGTAAAAATCATTCTTAATGCATATTTATAGTATAAATCATTTGCAATATATTTTAATAGTAAAAATCATTTCCAATGCATTTTCGTAGGAAAAAAATTTCCAATGCATTTTTATAGTAAAAATCATTGTCCAATGCATTTTTATAGTAAAAATCATTTCCAATTAATTTTCATAGTAAAAATCATTGTCCAATGCATTTTTATAGCAAAAATCATTTCCAATACATTTTAATAGTAAAAATCATTTCCAATTCATTTTTATAGTAAAAATCATTGTCCAATACATTTTTATACTAAAAATCATTATCCAATATATTTTTATAGCAAAAATCATTTCCTATTCATTTTTATAGTAAAACAATTTCCAATTTCCAATTGCTTTTAATAGTAAAATCTTTTGCAACGTATCTATACTAAAAACTAAGAATTATTCCTTTGTCTGTGGACTTTAAAATTGTTTTCCAAATCAAAGTGATAGACTATTTTGGGAGGTTTCGATAGGAATGATATGATTGACATACGCACTGGTTGGCGTAGAAACTTACTGATCTTAATGTATTTGGCTGGTGGGGTAATTTCCTTCAAAGATGTAACGTATCTAACGTAGTTTGATAGGCTGACATGAAAACTGCGGCGACGGGCAAGATCAATAACATAATGCATTTAATATTCAGTTGCCTCTACAGACGAACTGTGTACATTTACAACAAGTTTTGGTTTTGCTTTTCTATAAGCGGTACATGGTTAATATATTTATATGATATAATATAGCAAAATAATGAGTACTGAGGGTTTCTCAGTCATTTAGATAAAATGTGATTTTGGGCAACCAAATGTGCGTTTCATTTGTATTGTGAAATAATATTCAGTGCATTTATGAACGAAAAATTATTTTCAACGGATTTCAATAGTAATATAATTACTCATTCTTTTTTATTCTAAATATGATTTGTAATGCATTTTTATAGTAAACATTATTGTCCAATGCATTTTTATAGTAAACATTATTGTCCAATGCATTTTTATAGTAAAAATCATTGTCCAATGCATTTTTATAGTAAAATTTTTCAATGCATTTTTATAGTAAAATTTCCAATTATCATTTCCAATGCTTTTCATAGTAAAAATCATTTCCAATGCATTTTATAGTAAAAGTCATTTTCAATGCATTTTTATAGTAAAAATCATTTCCAATGCATTTTTATAGTAAAATCATTTCAATGCGTTTTATAGTAGCCATTGTCATTATGCATTTTATAGTAAATATCATTTCCAATGCATTTTTATAGTAAAATCATTTCAATGCATGTTTATAGTAAAAATCATTTCCAATGCATTAAAATCATTGTCCAATGCATTTTCATAGTAAAAATCATTGTCCAATGCATTTTTATAGTAAAAATCATTTCCAATGCAGTTTTATAGTAAAAATCATTGTCCAATGCATTTCTATAGTAAAAATCATTTCTAATGCATTTTTATAGTAAAAATCATTGTCCAATGCATTTTTATAGTAAAAATCATTTCCAATGCATTTTTATTGTAGAAATCATTGTTCAATGCATTTTTAAAGTAAAAATTATTGTTCAATGCTTTTTTTTTATTTCAAATACATTTTATAACCTAAGCATTTTTATAAAAAAATGCTTAGTGAGGATTGAACTCGTTATTCAGTTGTAATGGATCTGCGAGACTATCTTGCTAACATTACGCCTTGATGAGGCGCCTAGCAATCAAGATGACTATTGCAGTCCGTAATTTGTAGAAAATAATAATAATAATAATAATAATAATAATGGAAACTGTAT
>CM042175.1:4742341-4752341 GCA_023376005.1 Doryteuthis pealeii
TTCGTCCCATGTCAACTCACCGCTGACGTCATACACTGACTTAAACACTCATTATTTTACACTAGATAGCCTTAACCTCCACTCGGGATTTATTATATGAGAGAAAAGGATAAAAAAAAGACTTTCACTGTATTGTTTCCTTAAAAGGGATACAATCAGACAATGTCGTGGTCGAGTGGAAGGACCAGTCGTAGATTTAAGAGTGTTTTATTGCCGAGAGATACAATAAGACAGACAAGGAATAGTGAGGCTCGCTACTAATCCTCGAAGCCAACCCAGTATAATACCGTGCTCACTATATATATAGTCAGACCATATTGGTGAGAGAGAGAGTGGAATATTCCATTACAATATATAGTAAGATTACTACTTGGAGGCGCGTGGTTTAATGGTTAGAGTCGTAGGAAATAAACTCGTCGGCCCGAGTTCAAATCCTGGACGAGGGTGTTTACATTATACACATTGGAAAGGTATGGATCCACTATTCAGGACTCCAGCTATAGGTAAATAGTTGGACAGACTTGGTTCTTTAACCTAAGTATGGTAATCGGTCTATGAAAAGGTAAAGTCTTCTCTCTTCTCTCTCTCTCTCTCTCTCATCTCTCTCTCTCTCTCTCTTCTGCACACACATACATTCATACACCCCGCTCTCTCTCTTCTCACTACTATCTCTCTCTTGCACAAAACATTATCACCCCCCTCCTCTCTCCTCTCTCTCTCTCTCTCTCTCTCTCTCTCTCTCTATCTTCTATCTATCTGCACACACACATTCATACACCCGGGCTCTCTTCTCCCCTCCTCTCCCCCTCTCTCTCCCCCTCTCTCCCTCTCTCTCTCTCTCTCTACCAATCTATCTCTGCACACACACATTCATACACCCCGCTCTCTGCTCTCTCTCCCCCCTCTCTCTCTCTCTCTCTCTCTCTCTCTCTCTCTCTCTCACACACACACATGCGCATACATTCTCTTTTGTTGTTTCTACTTGCTCTCTTTTCTCACATAACGTTAATACTCTTGGAAAGGTATACATCCAACTATTCTCCCTCCAGCTATGGGTAAATAGTAGGACAGACTGGGCTCTTTAACCTTTAATCCAGTCTAGGAGAAGGAAAACTCTGAATCCAAACCTTTTAAACTCCACTTAAGACATTGACCAGGTGTCACATCCTGCTCGTTGCGGAGGGGTTGGTAAGAATATATAGTAAGATTACCGTTAGTTTTCTCATTCACGTAGCCCTATTGGTCGGGTGGTGGTTAATTCTTCGGAAAGAAAACGAATTAAAAAAAAAAAATCTTCTTCCAAATTGGTTTCCAGAAATGTGAAGATGTCATTACCGAGAGGATTATTAATAAATAAAATTCAAACAAAATTAGGGTACGCCTTTTATGAACGTGTCAGCGTCCTAGGCATCCTAGGCAGAAATGGATTTCTTTTGACATTGGTAATTAAAAGCTATTCAACCTTTTCTTTCAATAGATAATGTTTACTTATATCGCTTAGAGTCTCTCACTGTCTGTCTGTCTGTCTGTCTGTTTGTCTGTCTGTCTCTCTCTCTCTCTCTCTCTCTCTTTGTTGTTCGTTCTCTCTCTCTCCTCTTTCTCTACATTGATTTTAGCGGGTACTGTATTTCCATATCTTAGATCCTGTCTGTCTGTCTGTCTGTCTGTCTCTGTACACATACACACATACGCACACATTCAAACTCTCTCTCTCACTCACTCACTCACTCTCTCTCTCCTCTCTCACACACACACACAGACACACATACATACGCACACTCTTTCTTTCAAATCCACACACACTCTCTCTTTCTCTCTCACACAGACTCATACACATACGGTCTGTATGTATGTATGTCTGCCACACTCTCTCTCTCTCTCTCTCTCCTCTCTCTCTCTCTCTCTCTCACATACACATTCATACACCCTCGCTCTCTCTCTCCCCTCTGTCCCCCCCTCTCTCTCTATATATATATATCTATCTAATCTATCTATCTATGTGCACACAAACATTCATACACACCTTTCTCTCTCTCTCCCTCTCTCTCTCTCTTCTATCTACCTTCTTCCTTCCTATTCTTCTCACTTGACCAACACACACACACACTCTCTCTCTCTCTCACTCTCTTTATGCTCTATTATATTTTCTCTTCTCTCTCGTCCTCTTTTTTCTCTTCTCTCTCTCTCTCTCTCTCTCTCTCACATCACTTTCTCTCTCTCATCGTCTCTCTCATCTCTCATTTCATTTTCATTATTTTCTTTCCTCTCTACCTTCTATCTATGTCTACTCTTCCTGTTCCATTCCTATTCTCTCTCATTTTCTCTTCTCTCTCGTGCTCTCTCTTGTTTCATCTGCCCTCATCTCCTCCGGTCCCTGCTCTCTCCTCGTCTCTCTCTCTCTCTCTTTCCCTCTGTACTAATATCTCTCTCTCTCTCATATTTTCTGCTTTTCTCTCTCCGCTTCGTTCTCCTCTTCTCTGTCTCTGAGTCCTCGTCTCGTGTTATGGCGCGCTGTCGATCGTCTTTTGGTTTTCTGCTCGTGGTTGCGGTTTCTGCGTTTGTCACATTTTTGTACAACTCTCGTCACTCTGTCCTTGTTCGGTCGTATTTTCAGTTAGTTTTTAGCGGTCTCTCGGCTCTATCTTCGTCGTCTCTCTCTCTCTTCGTCTGTCTCTATTATTTCTATCTTCGACTTCTCTTTCGTCCTCTAATTATTATTTGTCCTCTCTCGCGTGTCTTCTCATCTTCTCCTTCTCTCTCCACTCTCCCGTCTCTTTTTTTCTTCTTTCTCTCTCTTCCTCATTTCATTTATCTTTCTTTCTCTCTCTCTCTTTCTCTCTCTTCTCTCTTCTCTGTATCCATCTATACTACCATTCTTCCTCCTATTCTCTTTCTATTTTTTCTCTCTCTCTCACACACACATCACTCTAATCGATTCTATTACCTTTTACTATTTTCTTCCCTAATTCTCACTCTCTCTCCCCTCCCTCTCCTGTTTCTCCTCTCCCTCTCTCTAACACACAAATCTCCTTCTTGCTATTACTATTTTATTCTGATTTTCTGGTTTTCTCTCTACAAATCTCTAATACATTCTCCGGTCCTCTCTCGTTCTCTTCGTCATCCTTCGTTCTCCTCTTCTTCTCTCTCTCGTTATCTATCTAATTATGATAATATATATAATATTATATGCAATCGTTTCAGACAGGACTTGGTTGTAGAAAAATTGCATAGGCGAGTAAACTATCAGTAACAGTGGATGAGTTCCATGTCCACGCTTACCCATATATTATATTTATATATATATATATTAATTTCTATATATATCAGTCCGTCATAAATCTCTCCTTCTCAGTTCTTCTCATTGGTCTCTGTATTATTATATGATTTAAGGAGAGAGAGGACAGACAGACAGACGACATAACCGGCGTAAGTATGGTGCAATTAATTGTTCACCTATGATAAAAACGGCCCGCTGATTACCCGTCAAGGGTAAAGGAAATTCTTGTCGGGTTTCGTACGGTTAGCGAGTTAAAATGTCGAGCCGATGATGAGAAGTAAAACTTTGAGAAACACGGTGTTCTGTGGATTGAATGATATATATTATAATTATATTTTATTATATATATATATATATGTATATATATATATTATTATGAGTATGAAAAAGTGGAATGAAAACATCACACAATGCTGTTAAAGACAGAAAAAATTTATAATTTAATACATAGCTGAATACTATAATTATTTTCGATTTTACAAAAGATCATACATAAAAATCGAAATATTGATCAGTATCAGCTATGATTATATGATAGAATGTTTTTCTTAAACAGATTGTGTGATGTTTTCATTCCCTTTTCATACTCATTATATATATATAATATAATGGAGAAATGTGAGGAGGTTAAACAACGTGACAAGTATGTGGAGAAAGTAGATCCAAACAGGGAAATGTTATGTTATTTTCAACTATTCTGAAAAATATGTTTGCATTTTGGGAATGCAGATAACTGGGGGCTTTTGGGTCTGAGTGATATGGTCTAAATGGCCGAACGTTGGGCATGTCCGAATAAACATAAACATCCAGTTCATAACATCCGTGTTGTTCTACTTTTCCAACACAACGCAACAATAACTATTCTTATTTATATGGAGATTGTGTGTTTTTTGTTTGGTAACGGAAATATATCTAAACAAGTATTCTCCATTGATTTTTATTTTTTATATAAACTCAATTATTAATTAAAAATATGTCTACCATTATTATAACTGTTAATTGTCTCCTACTGGGACAAATGCATTGTATTTATATATACACAATAGCGGTTTAAAGTGTGGACGGGAAGCAATTTGCATATTATATTAAATAATCGAATTTTAAGTAATATGTGCTTAGTATTATGATTTTTAAACTTTGGTTTTATTTTAATGGAATATAAGTGAACATCTCTTCATGAATTTAAATGAATCATTACAGATAATAATTGTCATCTTTTTTCTTTACTTTCCTTTATAATAATAATTGATAATTAAAGAAATAAAATGAAAGACGGAGTGGATGGAAGATAAAGTTTTGCAGTTGTTCGTTTTTTTTTTTTCCTTGTTTCAAAATCTTTTTATCTGTATTCTTATTAGTTTCAATAGCCTTTCTAAAATATTTAATACAAATATTATTATTTACATTAAAACTGTAAATCTTGCAGACTCGGAGGGTGCAATTATATTTGTTAGTATATATATATAAGATTAGAAATAAGAAAAGTGTTTGCATATAAAATCTCAATGGTTAAAATTAGCAGAGCGGTTTAACACGCTAAAGACAAGATATGTATAAATACGTTACTTTTACTTCTTTTTCTCTCTCCAAAATTTCATATTTTTCTTCTCTCTCATCTCTCTCTCTCTCTCTCTTCTCACATCTTCTTTCTCTATCTTCTCACACACATGTCCTGTTCACAAACACACACCTAAACAACTTAAACCATACACGAGACACACCATCACCCCCAGCACATAGTTTTCCCAGACACATATTCACTGTAATTTCTCTCTTTCTCATATGCATTCCCCAGCCTCGTCGNAAAGAAAAGAGAAAAAAAGAAAAAGAAAAAAGAAGAAAGAAAGAAGAAGTAACAAAAAAGAAAAGAAAAAGAAAGAAAAGAAAGAAAAAAGAAAGAAAGAAATAAAGGAAGAAAGAAGAGAAGAAAAAAGAAAAAGAAGAAAGAAAGAAATAAGAAAGAAGAGAAAGAAAAGAAAGAATAATATAAATAAAATAATAAATAAAAAAATTAAAAAAAAAGAAATTTGAATTCCAAAATCGGAAATTGTACGCTATTGCCTTTAGTGTTTTTTTGAATTTCCGTTTTTACGCATTTTGTTTTTTCTTTCCGAAAATGAACTTCGGAAGGGAACCTAGGACGGCAGCAATAAACAAACACAAACAAAAAAGGGTTAAGAAAGAAAATAAACAAGGTGAGAAGAAAATAATCGAAAGGGGAAATCAGATTATGATTAAATGAGTCAACAATTTTATATTACGAATTGGCAAATAAGGACAAAGGACGTAAATTTATTTGGACAGTTTGGAGAAATGAAAGATGAAGAGAGAGACAGTGGAGAGAGAGAGGGAGGGGTGGGGAGAGAGTAAAAAGAGAGACAAATTCTAATGGATAGACTATTGAATAATTATGAAGGAAAAGAGAGAGAGAGAGAGAGAGAAGAGAGAGAGGAGAGAGAGAATGAATTTAGGAGAGTTTGTAGAGGAAAGAACAGAAAATTCAGAAATGAATAGGGGAATAGCAAGAGAGAGTGTGTGTGGTGTGAGAGACAGGATGAGGGAAGAGGGAGGGAGAAAGTGAGAATAATGGAAGAAAGGATAGATAGTTTAAGTAGATAGATAACAGAGTGAGAGAGAAGAGAAGAGAAAAATATAATATTTAGAGAGAGAGAGAGAGAGAGAGAGGAGAGAGAGAGAGGAGGAGTGTGTGTGTGTTGTGAGAGAGAGAGAGGAGAGAGAAAATGAGAGAGAAATAGGGAGGAAGGAATGGTAGGGTAGATACAGAGAGAGAGAGAGAGAGAGAAGAAAGAAAGAAAGAAAGATAATGAAATGAGAGAGAGAAGAAAGCAGAGAAAGAGAAGAGAGAGATGTGAGAGAGAAGGAGAGAGAGAGAGGAAGGAGGAGAGAGAGAAGAGAAAAAATATAATTAGAGAGAAGGAGAAGAGAGAAGAGAGAGTGTGTGTGTTGTTGAGAGAGAGAAATAGGAAGGAAGGAAGGGTAGATAGATAGATAGAAAGAGAGTGAGAGAGAAAGAAAGATAATAAAATGAAGAGAGAGAGAGAGAGAGAGAGAGAGAGAGAAGAGAGAGAAAGAGAGAGAGTGGCAAGACATACATACATACACCGTTTGTGTATGAGTCTGTGTGGAGGAAGAGAGAGTGTCTGTGATTGGAAAAGAAAGATTGTGTGTGTGTATTGTGTGTGTGTGTGTTGAGAGAGAGAGGGCAAAGAGAGAGAGTAGGAGTTGAGTGAGTGAGAGAGAGAGAGAGTTTGAATGTGTTTGCGTATGTGTGTATGTGGTACAGAAGACAACAGACAGAACGAGACAGACAGGATCTAAGATATGTAAATACAGTGAACCCGCTTAAAAAAATTCATGTAGAGAATAGAGAGAGAACGAAAACAAAGAGGAGAGAGAGAGAGAGAGAGAGAGAGAGAGAGAGAGAGCAGACAGACAGACAGACAGACAGACAGACAGACAGGAGAGAATCTAGAGCGATATAGTAAAAACATTATCTTTGAATAGACAAGGTTGCAATAGCTTTTTAATACGCAATGTCCAAAAAAGAAATCCATTTCTGCCTAGGATCCTTATGGGGAAAACCGGGGCTGACACGTCCATGAAAGGCGTACCCTACAATTTTGTTTGAATTTTATTTATTAAATATCCTCTCGTAATGACATCTTCACAATTCTGGAAACCAATTTGGAAGAAGGATTTTTTTTTTTAAAATTTCGTTTTCTTTCCGAAGAATTTAACACCAACCCGACCAATAGGGCTACGTGATATGAGAAACTATAACGTGTATACTAATCTATATAGTTCTTACTCCATACCTCTTCCGCAACGAGCTAGCGAATGTGAACATTCCATTTCATACGATGTCAATGTCTAAGTGGAGTTAAAAGGTTTGGATTCAGGTTTTCCTTCTCAACTAGAAACTCGGATAAAGGGTTAAGAGCCCAGTTCTTCCTAACCATTATTAATCTGCGGGAACCATAAGCATATAGGAAGGGAGAATCAGATTTATGATGATATACCTTTCCAAGAGTATTAACGTTATGTGAGAAAAAGAGAGAGGGAAAAACAACGAAAAGAGATTTATGTGTTCATGTGGTGGCTGTGCAGAGATAGATACGTAGATAGGATAGAGGAGAGAGAGAGAAGAAGAGAGAGAGAGAGTGAAAGAGGGAGCGGGAGGGCGTATGAATGTGGATCTGTGTGATAGTGAGCTGACATAGATAGATAATGAGATAGATGATGGATTATGATAGATAGATACGTAGAGAGAGAAGGAGAGAGAGTAGAGAGAAGAGAGAAGAGAGGAACGGTGTATGAACTCGTGTGTTGTGCAGAAGATAGATCATAAGATAGATAGATAATTTCATCATGTATATCCTAGAAGATGAGACAAAGAGAGAGAAGAATGGAGAAGTAGAGAGGATGTCAAGGGAGAGGGCAGGGGGAGGTGATAATGGTATATAAAAGCTCGTGGGTGTGCAGAGATAGATAGCATAGATGATTAGATAGAAGAGAGAGAGAGAAGAGAGAGAGAGAGGATGGTTGAATCTTGGTGTGCAGAGAGTAGATAGATAGATACGATAGAGAGGAAGAGGAGAGAAAGAAGAGAGAGAGAGAGAGAGAGAGAAGTGTATGAATTGTGTGTCAAGAGATAGATAGATAGATAGACTAGATAGAATGAGAGAGAGAGAGCAGAGAGAGAGAGAGAGAGAAGGTGTATGAACTCTGTGTGTGCAGAGATAGATTAATAGATAGATAGATAGAGAAGAGAAAGAGAGAGAGAGGAGAGGAAGAGAGAGAGGGTGTATGAATCTGTGGTGTGGCAGAGATAGTAGATAGATTAGATAGAGAGAGAGAGAGAGAGACGAGAGAGAGAGAGAGGAGAGAGGGTGTATGAATCTTGTGTGCAGAGAGTGAGATAGATGAATAGATAGAGAGAGAGAGAGAGAGAGAGAGAAAGGTGGTATAATGATGGTGTGCAAGAAGATAGATTAGATAGAGAGAGAGAGAGAGGAGAGAAGAAGGAGAGAGAGAGAGAGAGAGAGAAAGGTGTATGATCTGTGTGTGCAGAGATAGATAGATAGATAAGAGAGAGAGAGAGAGAGAAGGAGAGAGAGAGAGAGAGAGAGAGAGAGGTGTATGAAATCTGTGTGTGCAGAGATTAGATTGTAAAGATAGTTTCTTTATGTCTATCGCACTATAATTTCTGCAAACTGTTTATCTCTCTCTCTCTCTCTCTCTCTCTCTCTCTCTCTCTCTCTCTCTCTCTCTCTCTCTCTCCTCTCTTACACACACACATACACACACACACACTCACTCTCTCTCTTTCTCTCTCTCTTTCTCTCTCTTTCTTTCTTTCTTTCTCTCCCTCTTCTCTTTCTCCCTTTTCCTTCATAATTATTCAATTTCTATCCATTAGAATTTCTCTCTCTTTTTTACTCTCTCTCTCTCTCCTCTCTCTCTCTCTCTCTCTCTCTCTCTCCACACACACACACACACACACACACACACACACACACCTAAACACACCTAAACACACACAGACACACATCCACCCACGCACACATAGTTTCCCACACATATTCACTGTATCTTCTCTCTTTCTCATGCATATCCCCCTCTCTCTCTCTCTCTCTCTCTCTCTCTCTCTCTCTCTCTCTCTCTCTCTCTCTCTCCGATACACACACACACAATTTTTATTTTTTAAAACCTTATTTTCCATATATTTCAAGTCAGAAATTTTCCATTTAAAGGTTTTCTGCTTTCATAAAATTATCATCAATTTTTTTTTTTTTGGGGGGGGGGGTATTTTTATGCATTTGGAAAATTCTTTCTTCTTCCGTCAAATAATAATAATAATAAAAAGAATTCCTTAAATCTAACTTTAAAAAACCTCCCATTGATGAATATTTGAAAAGACTCAAATCATCCCCAAGTGAGGATTAAGGTGACAACCGTATAAAGGGATTTTTAAAAATCTAATTGATTTTTAAAAAAGAAAAGAAAAACTATTTGTCTGAATTTTGGAGATACGGCTTCATAATTCATATTATCTGGATTTTACGGACTGTTGTTCTCATCTTTATTGCTATATACACAACTTAGGCGCGTGGAGTAATGGTTAGAGTCATAGGAAATGGTCACGTCGAACCAAGTTCAAATCCTAAACAAGGCTGTTTGAATTTTACATAGCGCTAATACCCTAACCCTGATGCGTCGAAATCGACGAGGGAGTCCATATATATATATATATATGGAATTTGTTTTTGAAGCATTGTTATGTAAAGTATATTATTATTTATATTTTCTGAAGGCAATTACAATGCGTATATCGTATAAAATTTGATAATTATTGAAAAATAATCACGACAAGCAAACCCGGTGAATAAAGTGCGCCACTGGAACACCGTACAGCTGTTTCAACTTTATTAAGTCTCAAATTATGTATCAAAATTATGTATCAAAATTAAGTTGAAACAGCTGTACGGTGTTCCCATGGCGCACTTTATTCGCCAAGTTTGCTTGTTGTGATTATTTTCAATAATTATCGAATCTTATACGATATACGCATTGTAATTGACTTTAAAAAAAAAAATATATATATATATATATATATATATATATATATATAGAAAATATCGAGATCATCTCCGTCTAACTTTAAAACCAAAACATCTGACCCCCGCTTTAGGAAATTACATC
>CM042175.1:4754841-4767341 GCA_023376005.1 Doryteuthis pealeii
CATTTTAAAATAGAATTTAGAGAAGATAAAATTAGTTCATTATTTTTGATGACCCTAAACCTTATTCGGTCATCTGAATGATATTTATGCCGAATCAATACGAAATAAACACCACAAAATAATAGATCATGTTCATCTTATACAATTGAAGACATACATGAGTGGACCTTAAATGCATACAGGCTTAAACACTATATATATATATATAATATATATATATATATATATATATATATAATATATATATATTAAATAAACAAGAATTACGACCAAAAAAGAAGCGACCCCCCCCAAATACATTTACTTGTCGAAAATATCTATCTATCTCCATTTGTTCATATCTATCTATATTATTTTGTTTGTTTATCTATCGATCTATCTATCTCAGTCTATTCCAAACTATATATCCATCTTCATATCTAAACAAGAATTACGACAAATTACGATAAATAAACAAGAATTACAACGAGCTAGTGTCGTTAATTTGATAGTCACCGGGTAGCAATTTTTGAGGCAGGAGACCGGAACGCACTTCCTCATAAATTACCAAATAATTATGTAAAATTACTTAAATTTTCACGGCCTAATAAATTTAAAACAACATTTCTTACTGTACGAATAAAAGTCGTCGGGGTGGCCTAAAGTCGGTATCAGCCAGTCAGCGAGGGAGTCTATCCCCTTTTCAATAGCGCTAGACCAAGGAGATTGTTTTTGCGTCTGAGGTGGAGCGCCACACCTACCACCAGCTCCTTACTTTACCGCACAGATCCCTGTGCTACTCATATGCTGAGTTGGCGAGGACCGGTATCGAACTAGCAACCTTGTGGTTTCTAGCCGAACGCTCTACCGACCGAGAAAAAAAGATTGGCTGAAAAAATATATATAGTTAGGATAAAATGGATTGCTTTTATTTAGTCAACACGTGTTTCGATCAAGCTTTGTATACGGAAATAAAATTTTTAAAAGTCAGCGGGGCGGCCTAAAGTCGGTATCAGCCAATCAGCAAGGGAGTCTATCCCCCTTTCACTAGTGCTAGACGAACGAGATTGTTTTTGTATCAGAGGTGGAGTGCTACACCTACCATCAGCTCCTTACTTTAGCGCACATATCCTTGTGCTAGTCACACGCTGAGTTGGCGAGGACCGGTATCGAACTAGAAACCTTGTGGTTTCTAGCCGAACGCTCTACCGACTGAGCTAACCCGGCCCTATACAGTCTCATCTCATCTACGGAAATATTCTATTTTAAATATGAAAATATCGAGCATACAAACTAAAATCTTCATGACAGTGTCGATTTTTTAAGACAAATGTACAAGGTGTGTCAAAAAATATCGAGATTTGTTGTACTTTTTGACACACCTTGTATTCTGAAAATAAATAACATTCCATTAATTCTTCATTTCTGTCTTGGTAAATACAGCCTTACCTTGATACTTTTTGACACACCTTGTATTCTGAAAATAAATAACATTCTATTAATTCTTCATTTCTGTCTTGGTAAATACAGCCTTACCTTGATACTTTTTGACACACCTTGTATTCTGAAAATAAATAACATTCCATTAATTCTTCATTTCTGTCTTGGTAAATACAGCCTTACCTTGATACTTTTTGACACACCTTGTATTCTGAAAATAAATAACATTCCATTAATTCTTCATTTCTGTCTTGGTAAAATACAGCCTTACCTTGATACTTTTTGACACACCTTGTATTCTGAAAATAAATAACATTCCATTAATTCTTCATTTCTGTCTTGGTAAATACAGCCTTACCTTGATACTTTTTGATACACCTTGTATTCTGAAAATAAATAACATTCCATTAATTCTTCATTTCTGTCTTGGTAAATACAGCCTTACCTTGATACTTTTTGACACACCTTGTATTCTGAAAAAATTAATTAATGCAACGGAACTTTTTTAGAGAACACAAGGTGTGTCAAAATCAGCCTTACCTTGATACTTTTTTGACACACCTTGTATTCTGAAAATAAATTAATTAGTGGAACAGAACTTTTTTAGAGAAAACAAGGTGTGTCAAAATGTACAAAAAACTTCGATACATTTTGACACCCATATATATATATATAGAGAGAGAGAGAGAGAGAGAGAGTAAACTACAGAACGTGTTTCGGGGTATCACCTCTCATCAGTGCAGTTATACCATTTTTAGCAGCTACCTCAGGCTGGGTTCGAGACCCGAACGAACTTACGCTCGCCAAACCTTTTACCCATACGGCCACAGTCAGCTGCCAAGTATAGCAGGCTATTTAATCGCTACATTTCTAAGCGGAAATGAATTCACCTAGAGGTCTCAAACTTTGTAAACAAAGTGAGTCTTTGCTCAACCGAAATTGGGAGCGTATAATAGAGTAAACTACAGACACGTGTTTCGAGGTATCACCTCTCATCAGTGCAGTTATACCATTTTTTAGCAACTAAAATCAAAGATTAAATATTATGGAGTTAATATTCCGTAACTTTTGAATAAATATTGTAAATCTACTCTACTATTTTAGCATTGAGCACCTTCATATGCTAATACTTGCCCCCTTGACTTAAAGGGGCAAGGCTGGGTTTATTGCCCAGCGCCTGAGGTGCACCTCCTTGAGGGGGAATGCCGACGGGATCGACGCAATTTTTCCACCTGCTACCCATGAGTCTCGGCTTATGGGTGGTCCCACGTAAATAGGGCCTTCGTGCCTGACCCGGTACGAGTGGGGTACTGGGAAAATAAAACCTTCATATGCTAATAGTTTTCACATTCAATCTCCATTATATCATATTATATATATATATATATATATATATATATATATATATCTTTGTCAATAATATTAAATTAACCGTAATTTTTTGAACGCATAAAATTTTAAGAATCAATTGTATATACTATTAGATATTTATTATAGATGTATTACATAAGATAAGAGACGAATTTTATCTTCTCTAATAACTTATAGAATAATATATATATATATATATATATATATATATATATTATATATATATTCTATAAAAAAAGAAGGTTTGCAAAAAGAATTATGTTTTAGAATTCTTTATTATTACACGTGTTTCAGATATTCTGTTATCTTCTTCAGGCATTAATTAACCATATTCTGGCAGAATGTGAATATGTGCATGCGTAGGATCTGATATTTGATAGGTTGTGTGTGTTTTTGTAACTTACTTTTTGTTTATAATGGTTTATAACGGTTGTATAATAACGGTTAAAGGCTACGTTATTTTTCTCAATCCTTGCGTACGGATTGCGCGCGAAAATTGAATATATATATATATATATATATATATATATATATATATAAAGGACATTTTATGAACAACGTTCAAGATTATATCATCAAAATGAAGATGTTATTTCTAACCAAATTTGTTTGTATATATATATATATATATATATATATAGGTGTGTGTATGTGTGTGTGTATATATATATATGTATGTTTATATATATATATATATATAATATATATATATATATATATATATATATATATATACATGCATAATATATATGGATTTATAGATGGGAACATAGATAGATAGATAGATAGATAGATGAAATAGATCGATACGAATGAAATAAGATGAATAGATATATATGAAGAGACTTAGGTAGATAGATAGATTGATAGAAAATATTGAATAGATATATATGTATAATAGATAGAGAGAGGGAGAGAGAGAGAGAGAGATGAACAGACTGAGATAGATAGATAGATAGATAGATAGATAGATAGATAGATAGATATATCTATTGTTCCATGTCTTAGCATCCATTTTTCATTAATCTCAACATGAATCTTCTTCCTAACGAACAATTTACTCGGCCATTGTTTCTTCTTAAGGGAATGAATTATCTCCGTGCGAGTCCGCAGATGAACCCCACCCTTTTTTCTTTCCCTTTTTTTTTTTTTTTTTTGTTGTTAAATTTGATCAAAACAAATTAGCTAAAAGCAACGCAACTCTGATTGCATCGCAGCTTCTTCTTCTTCTTCTTCTTGCAGATGTCCTCCGAAACGTGTCCTTGCAAAATGAGCAAGTGCTCTAGAAATATGACAATGTAGGCTTTTATAGAATTTGGGGAAATCTTGTCTGGTTACAGCTCTCTCCTATATCTCCAATCTTCCCGTAATCCGGGCCGATTCAATCAGACTTATCTGCCGGATTTCGAGGGATTATCTTGCCGCTAGATTATAATGCATTCTATTGTAGCACTAGATGAGAATACATTGTCATTCGAAAATGGCACTTGCCTCTTGTGCACATATATAAATATATATATGTGTGTGTGTGTGTGTGTGTGTGTGTGTGTGTGTGTGAAAGTATGTGTGTATTAATATATGTATTAATATATGTATATATATATAGATATATAAACATTTGTATATACATGTGTATATATGTATATGTATATATGTATTTATATGTATATATATATATGCATACACACACACACACACACACACACATATATATATATATATATATATATATTATTATAGTCTTATCGTTCCATCACTAGGTAAGTTGTAATGTGTGTTGTGTGTGTGTGTGTGTGTGAAACTATGTGTGTATTAATATATGTATCAATATATGTATATATATATACATATATAAACATTTGTATATATATGTGTATATAAGTGTATATATATATATACATACATATATATATATATATAATATATACACACACACACATATGTTTATATATATATATATGTCTTATCGTTCCATCACTAGGTAAGTTGTAATGTGTGTGTGTTTGTGTTGTGTGTGTGTGTGTGTGTGTGTGTGTGTGTGTGTGTGTGTGTGAAAGTATGTGTGTATTAATATATGTATTAATATATGTATATATATATACATATATAAACATTTGTATATATATGTGTGTGTATATATATATATATATATATATATATATATGCATACACACACACACACACACACACACACACATATATATATATATATATATATATATATATTATATATATATATAGTCTTATCGTTCCATCACTAGGTAAGTTGTAATACAATGAGGTTATAAGATTAAATTAGTTTCAGAATGGTCTCTATATTTCCATACTTGATGTTAGATAGATAGATAGATAGATAGATAGATAGATAGATAGATAGATTTTATTGTTCCAGGCCTTAGCATCCATTTTAATCAATCTAGATAGATAGATAGATAGATAGAATGATAGAAAGATAGACTTGCTTAGGATTTATCAAAGTTCTTATTCTTTTATCGTATAAACAAGTTTTTTTCTGTTATAAAATATAGATATAAAGAGAGTGTGATAGATTGATAAATACGAACAGAATATTATAGAAATGAAAATACATTGTCATCCGAAACTGCCACTTGCATCAATAGGTGCTACCACTCAGGGTCAGAGTTGACCTGGGTGCAATGATGATAAAGGGGTACTCCACGCTCCCCAGAGCTCCAAAACTGGAAATTCACCGTTAGATGCAGTTTAATGTCATCCCTAGGACATGAAGACCCTCAGACACAGCGTTCTAGCACATATATGATAAAAAAAAGAGGCGCATGGACTAATGGTTGCAGTCGCAGGAAATGGACTCGTCAACCCGAGTTCAATTCCTAGACGAAGCTGTTGGCATTTCAAATAGCGCTAATGCCCTTGAGAAAGGTATGAATCAAATCCTCCTTCCAGCTATGGGTAAATAGCAGGACAGGCTGGACTCTTTAACCATTGCTAGGTAACCAGTCTAGGAGAAGGAAAACTCTGAATTTAAACCTGTTAAACTCCGCTTAAGAAATTGACCTTGTGTCGCATCCTGCTCGTGTGGAGGGGTTGGTAAATATATATAAGATAAAAAGGGTTGGGGCTTGCCATAAAGGGGTACTCCACGCTCCCCAGAGCTCCAAAACTGGAAATTCACCATTAAATCCAGTTTAACGTCACATCCAGGACAAACCGGGTACGTCTGCTCGTATATATATATATATATATATATATATATATATATATATATACATATATATATAATTTAATATACCAAACTTGTTGGTAAATCCTCATGGTGAGAAAAAAAAACAGCAAATAATTTGATTGTAAAAATATACTACCAAACATCACCCGGGGAGAAAAAAATGTTTGGAAAAAAAGAAAAGACCAAGATAATCGTACCAACCAAAAATAATCTATTGGTACAATATTTTGTCCAAAAGAAAAAACAATTTGTATGTATATATATATATATATATATATATATATATATATATATATATATATATATATATATATATATCATAAAAAACCGCCAGGAAACTAAGCAAATAAGTAAAAAGTGTTCAATACCTAAGCAGACCAAATAATAAAGATAAACCTAATGAGCCAGATAAACCTACTAAAAGTTTCGCTTAATGCTCTTCAGGGCTAAGATCCGACTCTTAGCCCTGAAGAGCACTAAGCGAAACTTTTATTAGGTTTATCTGACTAATTAGGTTTATCTTATATATATATATATATATATATATATAGAGAGAGAGAGAGAGAGAGAGACAGACAGACAGACAGACAGACAGACAGACAGACAGAGAGACAGAGACAAAGAGACAGAGAAACAGAGAGGGGAAAGAAAGAAAGAAAGAAAGAAAGAAAGAAAGATACATGTCCTATCCACGATATTAAGCACTATTTAAATAAATATGTAGCCTAATATATTATCAATATTAATATATATATATATATATATATATATATATATATAATATATATATATATATAAGAGATTTATCCAAAACTTGGTAGTAAGGGATGATTCTATATGTGATTTCTAAGATACACTGTATTAATATTGTATGATCCAGTATGTATAAATACATCGAATCTTTAAATCACTAAAGAGAGCTCAATGTATAATAAACTTTTTAGATTATATACAGAGCAATATTTATCATAGAGAAGGAAGGAAGAATATATATATATATATATATATATATATATATATATATATATATATATATATATAGCGAGAGAGAGAGACAAACAGACAGACAGAGAGTCAGAGGGGGAAAGAAAGAAAGAAAAAAAAAAGAAAGAAAGAGAGATACATGTTCTATCCACGATATTAAGCACGATTTAAATATATATAGCCTAATACATTATTAGTATTAATATATATATATATATATATATATATATATATATATATATATATATAATGAAGTGGCGCGATATTGGAAATAATCCCTAATCAGTTTTCCATTACAAAAAAAACGGTTTATTTTTTATTTCCCGCTAAAAATAGAATTGCTTACCATAAGATTAATTTCGTTAAAGAATCCCCTTATTAGAAATTACCTTCGTAAAAAGAATCCGTCCCAAAAGAAATCCCATTTTTCCCACAAGACAATTACCCGATTGATCACTGCAATCGACCAATTATTTGTTATTCAATAAACCTGGCGAATTAGCCGACGAATAATCACCAAATCATAAGCTGCATTCATAAAAATTATATCCTCAATCAATCGCTAACTCAGAAAACTATGGACCGAGATTTCGGTTCACCTCCAAAAAAAAAAACGCACTGACTGTTTATCGGTGAAGGTATTGAGCGGTACAAATAATGAAGAAGTAAAAAAAATATCCCCAAAAGCAGAAATTTTGGTTCAGCAAATCTAAAATCTAAAATCTAAAAACCAAGTAAACATTTTCACAAAATAAAAACTTTTAGAATATACACATTGAAGTGAATATTAAAATAAATAAAGAAAATATATTTAGTATTATTAGTGTTATTCGGACTATTGTCCGTCCCCATCTTCATTGTTATTTGTACAACGTTTCGGCCGATATACCCTCCGGCCTTCTTCAGGTATTTCTTGTCGGACTCGGGAACCTTCTCAGACTCGGGAAACTTCTTTTCGAACTCGGGAACTTTCTTGTCGTAATCGGGAGCCATCACATAACTTTGAACCTAACCCTTTATTCAATCCATGGGGGTATCCTGTTCTCATTCCGCTAACCATAGCTGGGGTAGGAGTTGTGCTAATTAATTATTTTTTTCTAACTGCTTTCACTCAGGATTGAACTGTCACTTAGAACTGTCTTTTAACCCAACTGCCTAATCCACTCGGCCATGTGTCCAGTTGGACAATCGATAAAATTCGTCACTTACCTTATGTATGATTTTTTTTACCTAGACTCATATTGTGTTTTTTTTTAATTTTTTTTTAGGTTCAAAGTTCCGTGATGGCTCCCGAATACGACAAGAAAGTTCCCGAGTTCGAAAAGAAGATTCCCGAGTCTGAGAAGGTTCCCGAGTCCGACAAGAAATGCCTGAAGAAGGCCGGAGGGTATATCGGCCGAAACGTTGTACAAATAACAATGAAGATGGGGACAATAGTCCGAATAACACTAATAATACTAATCTTCAAGCCTCATCTCAAACATTCAGAGAAAAAATATATTTAGTATTGTAAAATAACGGGTACAAGAAAAATAAGACATTTATTGCAAAAACACGGACATAAAATGGGGGTTCAGTTTATTTTATGGTAGGAATTTACGAGCAAATAGTCCTTTATTACCCTTTTTAGAACAAATAAAAAATAATAGTATTTCGCATACATGTTACTTCTAAAAAAACGTAAATGTTTATTGTTTACTAGAGCTTCGATCGCGTAGATGAACTCAATACTATGAAATTGTGTTTTTCAATTTTTTTATATTACATATAAACAATAAGCATTATATATGTGTCACTTGTTGTCACATGTATACGAAATACTATTCATTTTTTTTTTCCTGAACAAAAAAAATTGTTTGTTTAGTAAAGGGATTTTTTTTGTTTGTTTTGAGGGTCGCTCTCCAAGTCCTTTTTTTATTTCATAAACACAGATAACATCAGCTTATGGTTACAATCCAGAGAAAATCTGTAATTTCATTGGCTAATTTGAATTCGGAGCTATTTCCGTTTTATACGTATTTTAATCACTTAAAACTTATCTTATTATAATGGAGATTGTTTGCTTTTCTGTCTGTAACCGAAACTATATCACTACTCAAGTCATAATTCCCTTAGATATTTACGTCACATTCTCCATGATTTTATTTTTGTTTAAACCTCAATTTCTAATAAAATTGTTTTACATTAATAATACTGTTAATCATATCTACAAATGAATAATATGCAATTGTATTTATATATACACTAAAATAGCATTTTACAGTGTGAACAGGAAGGCTAATTTTCATATTGAAATTAAAAATTTGATTTTAATAAATATGTGCTTAGTATTATTTTTAATCGTATGGTTTTATCTTAATGAATATGATCAAAAATCTCTTCAATAAATCTTAAAAGAAATCGATTAACGAGAAGAAATAATTCTGATTTTATTCTTTACTTCCTATTTTAACTAAGTTATTAAATTAGGAAAATTTAGTAATGAAAGACGAGAGTGATAGAAGAGTAAATTTCAGTTTCAGTTGTTCTATTTTTCGATTATACACCCCTCTGTTTCAAATCATTTTATCTGCATTCTTATTTAGTTTCATTAGCTTTTCTAATTTAATATATTCTATTACATTAAAACTTAAATACTTGCTAGTTTAATTAATTCTCGATGCAAGAAACCTATGGAATTTTGGGGTGATTTTATTTTACTAATAAAGGACAATTTCTCTGGTGACTTTTTGCATCCGACAGAACTGAACGATAATGGGTTTGGGACTGTGGCCGACATCTACAGAGAGCACTTGAAAAGAGATATAAAAATCTCCAGCAATCGCAGTTTGGAAAAATTGTATGACAGCAAAATACTCCAAGACAAAGGAACGTTCCAGTAATATTGTTTAAAACAATATAATCTAAATTTTGACCCCGGAAGTTACCCAGAACACACACACACACACACACACACACACACACACACCATATATAATACATATATATATATATATATAAATCTAATGAGTCAGACGAACCTACTAAAAGTTTCGCTTAATGCTCTTCAGGGCTAAGATCTGGCTCTAACTGACTAAGAGTCAGATCTTAGCCCTGAGGAGCATTAAACGAAACTTTTAGTAGGTTCGTCTGACTCATTAGATTTATCTTTATTATTTGCTCTACTTAGGTATTGAGCACTTTTTATTTATTAGCTTTAGTTTCTGGCGGGTTTGTATGAATTATATATATATATATATATATATATATATATATATATATATTGCATATAAATTGTTTTTTCTTTTGGCCAAAGATATTGTACTAATAGATTATTTTTTTTGTTGGTACGATTATCTTGGTTTTTTCATTTTTTTTTTTCTTCTCGGTTGATGTTTGGTAGTATATTTTTACAATTAAACTATTTGTGGTTTTTTTTCACCGCGAGGATTTTACCAACAAGTTTGATATATATATATATATATATATATATATATATATATATATATATGTGTTATGTTCTTGTGAACGTTGTTTGTTTGGGTTTTTTAGAGCATTGGACATGAGAACAAACAAGAAAAACAGAACAAAAATCAGAATGTTTATATATTCAACCGTTGCTCTGTTCCTGGTTTAATCTATTCCGATATTTCGGGTGAACCGCCACCCTTTCTCAAGGTATGTCAGACGGTCTGGAGAGAAAAATATTAAAAAAAGTTAAAAATCGACCTACCCTACTGAATGGTGACCAATTGGATTAAGTCTAGTTTCCAAAAAAAGCCAACAGACAAAATTCTTTGATTTGAAAGACCAAAGTGTGTGGCCTAGACCTGACTGACTTTTCTTGGCAATCTAGACTCGATTCCGAAATTCAAAGAATTTTCTTCGCGATTCACCTGATTTCAATGACATTCAATTAGTTTTAAAATTATTACCAAAACTCTGATTTTTGGTATCAGTATTCAGTAAACTAACACAAAACTTTCGCATAAATGGACAATTTGATATTTTTAAAAAGTGAAAAATCGACCTACCCTATTGTACAATTACTCGTGGACCGTCTTCCCCCGATAAAGAGTCAGTGCGTTTTGTGTATAGACGATTGGTTTGTAAGGTTAAATTTTAGACTCCTGTTAGGTCGATTTTTCACTTTTTAAAATATCAAATTGTCCATCAATGCGAAAGTTGTGTGTTAGTATACTGAATACTGACACCAAAAATTAGATCTTTTACTTGCACCAATGTTTGAGGAAATAGCATCAAAGATCGTTTGTTACAGCTTAATTAATGAGGTAAAAATCAGCATATATAGTCATCCACATCCATTTTAGCTTAATTTACGACCATCAAATTTTTTACCCCAGAGAGCTCAACCAACAAGGAGTTGGTATATGTTAAATACATACATAGCCGTTAGAGAGCTCACACTTTTTTTTATTTGCAAATGTTATATGGTATCAATTATCCCTATTTAATACCAGCCCTGTCGCAGGGGCTTTAATCCACCGACTGCACCTCTACAGAGGAGTAAGACCCCCCTCAATAGGACACCTGTTTGTCGTGGGTGGCGACCAGTGAAGCTTAAGGATGGAATCCTAGTGGATGAGCAGCCCATAATATGCAACACTCACTTTTGGCCCTAACTTAGGCTAGAAGGGCGATGCGGAGAGGCCCCTCCAATCAGCTGGTCAAGTTAAACCTTAGCACCTATATTATAGTTCCAACCTATTGCCCTTATGGCAAAACCCAACGTTTTTTTATCTATGTTATTTGTTATGTGCTAGGAGGCTGAGCGTCTTGAGTATGACATTAAACTGCATCTAATGGTGAAGTTTCCAATTTTGGAACTCTGGGAGTGTGGAGTACCCCTTCATCGCCACTACTCTTTGATCCACTCTGAGTGGTAGTAGCTGTTAGGGTCTCATCCATAGGTTAAATAGATAAAAAACGAATCTATAAATATGTTAAAAATGAATACCCAGCAAGACGGAATAAAAATTAAAAAAATCTTCGGCATTAAGTAACCCGATAAGAATTGATATGCCGTAAAAGGAGAGCTTTGTAATTTTAGCTTAATTTACGACAGACATTATATATACTAGCAAATATATGCACCCTCCGGGTGCAAGTATTTAAGTTTGAATGTAATAAAATATTATATTAAATTAGAAAGGCTAATGAAACTAAATAAGAACACAGATAAAAAGATTTGAAACAGAGTGCAAGTATTTAAGTTTTAATGTAATAAAATATTATATTAAATTAGAAAGGCTAATGAAACTAAATAAGAACACAGATAATAAGATTTGAAACAGAGTGCAAGTATTTAAGTTTAATGTAATAAAATTTATATTAAATTAGAAAGGCTAATGAAACTAAATAAGACACAGATAAAAAGATTTGAAACAGAGTGCAAGTATTTAAGTTTTAATGTAATAAAATGTTATATTAAATTAGAAAGGCTAATGAAACTAAATAAGAATGCAGATAAAAAGATTTTAGACAGGGGGTGGGGTATAATCGAAAAATAGAACACCTGAAG
>CM042175.1:4772341-4804277 GCA_023376005.1 Doryteuthis pealeii
ATGATGAGTGATAGGGAGGGATGGAGAGAGATTGTCATGGATATTCGTGCTAACAGCGCGACATGATTATTATTATTATTACTTATTATTATTATTATTATTATTATTTACTCCTTTTGAGTTTTCACATCAGTGTTAGCTGATGGTCTTTCACTGGAGTCTGAGTAACAGCAAGTCTCCTCAGGTCTCCAAGGATCTCTTCTGAGTATTCTGGCAGATTGCAGCAGTGCAGTGTTCTGAATGGTTTCATTCCTTTCTTTGAATATCCAAACTTTACAAACCCTTTTCTAATCCTTTTGGGACTGTTCCAAAGTGCACCAACTACAATTGGTATAACTTTCACTTTCATATTCCATAACTTTTTCAATTCTCTGGAAAGGTCCAGATATTTGTCCATTTTTTTCATTTTCCTTTAGCTTCACCCTGTGATGCTGGAACTGCAAAATCCACCAGTTGACAAGTTCTTTCTTTTTTGTTTATCAACACTAGTCTGGTCTTCTTGCTGGGATAAAAAGGCGATCCGTTTTATTTCAAAGTCCCAGAGAATTTTATGCGTTCGTTCTCAAGAACAGATTCTGGTTTATGCATATACCATTTTGTTGTGTGGTCAAAATTAAATTATTATTATTATTTCTTCAATAAATCTTTACTTCCTACTTTTCTCCCCTTTCTTTCCATCTTTCTTTCTCAATCACTCTCCTACTACCTTTCTTCTTTCATCTGCTCTTCTTTCTTTCTTTACTCAATCAGTTCTTCTTCTTCTCTTGCTCTTGTTCTTGTCTTGTTCTTCATTCAACTAGTTTTCCATCTAATCTATCTATCTTATCTATCTATCTCTTCTTCTTCTTCTTTTCTCTAGTGTTCAGTTTTCTTCTTTTCTTCTTTCTTCTTCTTCTTCTTCTTCTTCTTCTTCTTCTTCTTCCTTCTTCTTCTTTATTCAACTAGTTTTTCATCTCTCAATCTATCTTTCTTCTTCTTCTTCCTTTCTTTCTTTTTTCTTTCTTCAATTACTCCTCCTCCTCCTCTTCTTCCTCCCCCTTCCTCCTTAATCTTCACAAAAACAATCACTCCTCTTCCTCCTCCTTACCTTCCCCTCCTTCTCCTTTTTTTCTTCACAAAACAAAGCCTCTCCAATCAGCCAAATAATTTATCCATCTCGCGATGAAAAACTATCATCTCACAAACTCTGACATTGGCTCATAGCCTCACTTTCACCTACAAAGAGCGAAATGAATTACTCAGAAAGAGATTACCGTTGTTTATCACTACTTCCGCTCCAGTAAACCGATTTTGATTAGTTCGTTATATCAGCCAATCGAAGGAAGGAGAGTAACACGTCCCAGAGTTGAATTACATAGAATCCTCTCTCCCTCTCTCTCTCTCTCTCTCTCTCCTCTCTCTCTCTCTCTTCTCTCTCTCTCTTCTTATATATATAATATATATATATATATATATAAAGATTCTGTTAGACTGTCTGTATGTTTGTTGTTGCCTAGACCATGTCCTTATGTAAAGCCATGCTGAATTTTGAAACGATGATTGGCCGTGTTCGATTTCGGGTAGATACGTCACACAATTTCGAAAGAAAAACTAACGGCTTGTTCAAGATACTCACTATTCTATTAAAAAGGAATTAAAAAATAAAATAAAATAATGCATATATAATTAAGAAAGAATTAAAAATAGCTAAAGTGCTAAAAAATATTCTTCCAAGCTGAAGGGTAAAAGAAAAAAAAAAAGAAAAATTAATTTCAAAAGAAACATGTCTGACCAATTTGACAGAAAAAGAAAAAAAAACTTCCGTCTCAGTTACTTAAAGAAGTAAAAGAAAATAATCATCTTACAAATTCCAATGTTAACTTCTTTAAAAAAAAAAAAAAGCAATTAAAACATCCAAAGTCCAAATAAATTCCAAATTCTTCAATAGAGCATCATGTTGTCCCATGAGACTCCTTGTTTAAAATCAAACAAGAAAAAAAGAAAAAAAAAAAAAGAAAAAAAAAGAATACTGAATTATTCTTATTGTTGCTGATGACAACATGACAAACATACATTCAATAAAAGTTTGTTATTTTACTAGGCAATATATCACCCTCCGGGTGCAAGTATTTTTAGTTTAAATGTAATAAATATTCATATTAAATTAGAAAGGCTCATGAAACTGAATAAGATGCAATAAAAAGATTTGGAACAGAGGGGTATGATTGAAAAAATAGAACAACTTTGAAACTAACTCTTCCATCATTTTCCGTTACTCCGTCTTTCATTGGTAAATTTTCCTAATTTAACTGTTTAGTTAAAATAGGAAGTAAAGAATAATTTACAGTTATTTCTCTTGTTGAGGGATTTCTTTTAAGATTTATTGAAGAGATTTTGCTCATATTCAATAAGAATAAACCAAACAATTAGAAATCAATAATACTAAGCATATATTATTAAAATCATTTTTAATATCAATATGCAATTAGCGCTTCCCATTCATACTGTAAACCGCTATTTTGTTGTATATATAAATACAATTGCATATTATTAGTAATGTAGATGTGGTCAACAGTGTATAGTAATGTAAAACAATTTTATTAATAATTGAGGTTTAAATAAAATAAAATTATGGAGAATATGATGTAAATAACTAAAGGAATGTACTTGTATAGTAATATAGTTTCGGTACAGACAGACAAACCCACAATCTCCATTATATAAGATATTATTATTATTATTTTACTAGCAAATATATGCACCCTCCGGGTGCAAGTATTTAAGTTTTAATGTAATAAAATATTGTATTAAATTAGAAAGGCTAATGAAATTAAATAAGAATGCAGATGAAAAGATTTGAAACAGAGGAGTATAGTAAAAAGATTTGAAACAGAGGGAAGTATAAAAAATAATGGAACACTGAAACTTACTCTTCCATCACTTTCATCTTTCATTGTTATTTTTTTTCTAATTTAAGTATTAAGTTATAAGAGGAAGTAAAGAATAAAATGACAGTTATTTTTTCTGTTAATGGATTTCATTAAGATTCATTGAAATAGATTTTTGCTTATATTCATTAAAATAAAACAAACAGTTAAGAATCAATAATACTTAAGCACAATAATTATTAAATTCGATTTTTAATATAATATGCAAATTAGCCTTCCCGTTCACACTGGAAAACGCGCTATTTTGGTTGTATATATAAATATAATTGATGCTTATCAGTATGTAGAACATGTTTAACAGTATTAATAATGTAAGACAATTTATTAATAATTGAGGTTTAGATAAAAATAAAATCATATGGAGAATGTGATGTCAATAACAAAGGGAATTGTGACTTGAGTAGTGACATAGTTTCGGTTACAGACAGAAAAACACACAATCTCCATTATAATAAGATTATTATATTATTATTATTAACTAAAAAAGATATTAACTATTATATATTATTTACGTGTATTTATGAAATTTCAGTTTTAGAATTAGGATATGCACACAAGTTTGGGGACTGCTTGTGAATATTTCCTTTACCCTTGTTTACTCTTTCCATGAATTGGTGGTTAGTTGGAACGCAAATATTTCACATTAATTAATTTTTTCTCGGCGTTTGTTTCATTTCACTTTTACAAATCACAAATTATCGTATGATACTTGATAAACGACGACACTCTGAGAAATATGAATTCGGCGTATACAGCAACAGAAGATAATCAGGATTAATATATTTGCATTTCATCTTGGAGGGTTCGAACGCTTTAAGGTTGCCTAAAGTCGGTATTAGTCAGACAGCGAGGAGTCTATCCCTATTTCACTAGCGCTAGACCAAGCGATAGTCCCTGTGCTACTCATACACTGTTGGTGATGGGCCGGTATTGAACCTAGGACTTTGTGGTACTAGTCGGATGCTCTACCGACTGAGCTAACCATTTTCACTTAAATGTCAACTCGGATGATTGAACTCGTTCAGGTCAGTTGAAACCTTGGCCTAGAAATCATCGAAGTTAGAAGTTAAAATCGCAACTTTGATTTAGTCGGAGCTAACGATTGTTCATTTCCATCTCAGGTCCGACTTAAAAAATATGCACTCATATTTCTACAACACACACACACCACACACACACCACAGACACATATTATATATAGATCAGATTACCTAAATCTGACTACTCATGCGCTCAGTTGGCGAGAACCAATGTCGAACCAGGAACCTTGCGATTCCTAGACGGTGCACTAATTTTGAAAAAGAAAAACAATAAAACATTTTTTGGTTAAATCGAACTTAAGCGGACTTAATTCACACATCATATGTCACCCCACCGAAAGAAAAAAAAATACCAAAAAAATCAGTGAATTAACCGAATTTAATGAAAATTCAGTGTTAATATGTAATAAATAAAAGATATTTAATTTAGTTATTTTATTTTAAAACTTTACATTTTTTCAAGGTCTGTTAACTTTGAACCACTTATCTTTAAGAATCTGCGTTACGCCTCAAAGATCCGTGGTTCAAAATTACAGACCTGAACAAATGTAAACAGTTTTTTTAATAAAATAACGCAATTTATATCTTTTATATTTATATTAACATATTAACACTGAAATTTTCATTAAATTTCGATTAATTCCGCTGATTTTTAGTATTTTTTCCTTCGAATATCTATTAAGATAAAACATGGTGCAATTTAGGTTTGTTAAGTTCGATTTAAACCAAAGAATGTTATCATCATCTATATTTAAGCTATAGATAAGAGATTTTCTTTTTTAACTTTTTAATCCCGGTGCAACACCAGGTAGCCCCTGCTAATCTCATGTTTGCCTGATCCGTTATTGATCTTATTAATCGTAATCGATGAGCGGAAAAAATCAATTGGCGACAAAACTGATTATTTTTTGTTGTCATCTTGAAGAACATCATGATTAAGAACAAAAATATTTGTGATAGAGTCCGAAACCATACAACCGGTAAATCTCAAAGCTTTGTATTAATTGCGCTTTTCATTATAAGTCAATATTATATCTACTAGCAAAATAAATTTAAAAAACGCCACCGGGCGAACTGTAAAAATAAATTTTGAAAGATATTGCTTGGTATTGCATTAATTTTTAAACTCTCCACCTCGCGAACAGTTAAAAAAATTAAATGTCGGAGGAGTTTAAGAACCATAAAACTCAGAAATCATCAAATTTTTAATTAAGGGTTAAAAAAAAAATAAAAATAAAACAATTTTGAAATCGAATCTAAGTTTCTATTACTTTGAAGTATCTATTTAGGATAAACAAACTATACTAAAATATATGATACTGGGGATGTATCTTATTAGAAACTTAGTTTAAAAAAAACAACTGAGGACTGTCTAATGTTGCATGCTCAAATTTTGAGTGTATTATATTCTATTGTTATGACGATTCGGGTATAAGTTGACGTAAGCAGTGCGTAGTTTTTTTGTTACAAGACAAAAGACCGGAAAGCGACATCTCCATTAATAGAAATAAATATTTTTAATGGCCGTTACCCTATCCTTTTTTGATTATATATATTTATATATATATATATATATATATATATATAATATATATATATATATGTGTGTGTGTGTGTGTGTGTGTCTGTGTGGTGTGTGTGTTGTGTGTGTGTGTGAAAGGGAGAGAGAGAGAGAGACAGAGTGAGGGGATACGCCTAATCACACTACGAGAAATAGGAGCTGGTTTAGCTCAGTCGTTAGAGTATCCGCCTCGGAATCACAATTTTGGTTCTGAGTTTCGATAACCGGTCCCCACCAACTCAGCATATGATAGGCACATCATTATTGTATAATCTGATCCTGTGTGCGTAAAGTTTGGAGCTAACGGTAGGTGTGGCGGTCCACCTCCAAAAAAAAAGAAATTTTGTCAACTAGCAAAATCTTATATTGATCAGCTCTGCACTGGACACATGGACGCCGGGCTGAGGACTTGCCAGGAGAGAATTGACTTATGGAGAACAGGTGGTGACGACTTGTAATGAAGATGATGATGTTTAGGATTTATGAATTAAAAGCATTCTTTATCTCGGCACTAGGAATTTGTAATTTATTATCGGCACGCAAATGAAATTTTGTAGGCAGTTTTAAAAACTATCGCAGCAATATACAATGTAGTCCGTTATGGGTATTTTCGATCCTGTGGGGTAAAATGTACTCCTGTGTTTCCTGTTGAAAAAACCGAGGAGGAAGAAACTGAGGATAAAAAAACTCTGAGTTAACCTGTTCAACTCCGTTTTAAAAAATGTTAGGTGTGTCGTATCTTGCTTATGGACCAAGGAGTTAATTGAATACGTATAGTTGTACAGAGATACTGATAGGTAAGCGTCCTGCGTCCTTAGACGCACAAAAAATCCTAAAAAAGACGCAGTAAAAATCATATCCATAAGTCGCAGTNAAAGAGAGAAGATGCATCTCCAATATCGCCCCCACCACCACACTTAAACACAACCTGTGCCCCCTCCAAAAATCACCACTGCTTTTTTTCAACTAACTACCATTCCAAAAACTCCCACTATCTATTGATATTACCTCCACTAATTCCTTGCTTCTACTCGTTCTCGTTAAAAACGAGACATGAAAACTATCCCATCGTTTCCCACCTGAGGATGGCAAAGTGCATTGCCGAAAGCGCTAGTGACGAAAACATTCGGTGGACTGGTAATACCAGTTCCACCCTGACACCAGAAGATGGCCCGAAGATTAGAACGGATCGACGAAAGACTTGTCAGACAGGAACTGTCTGTTCAATCAATGAAACATGTATAAAAGAAAAAATGCTGCCTAAATACACTTATATATGTATATATATATATATATATATATATAATATATATATATATATATATTATATATATATATATATATAAAATATCTGTAAATAAAGATGAGAACAGTACTTCTTGCTTTTCATCAATTTATTTTCTTAATGAAAGTTATTGAGAGAGATAGTCGGCTTCCTTAAATATTTTTTTTTTTTTTTTTTTTGTAATGTCCTTAACTTCGTTCCAACGGTCAGTACCAATTATCAGGCTTCATTAATAAATATGTTTTTACTTCGTGCAGTGTAAAATATTACATCTCAGGTTTCACACTCCAGCGACACCATATCTCCATTCCAGGACCCCAGTCGCTCGCCTCTCACCAGCTCGGTCAAACCAAACTCAACTGACCCTACTCCCTCGGTCTCCAGGGCTCTACTGATTCAAAATCTAAGGTTCCCTCATTATATAGAAATGTCGAGTTTTCTATAATCTTCTGGAACCTTTTGAACGTTCTAACTGTTTTACCAAACTACACGTGTCATTTAAGAGGTCAATGGGTCAACCATCCTTTCTTCTGACAAACCGATTAAACTAAATTTTACTAGCATAATCCCAGACTTAATGGCTCCGAATAGACTCAAAGGTGCTTATGACTTTCACATTGCTTGTCCACTCCCGTAAGGTCTGAGAATCATGCTACAATCTATTAAGGTTTCTCCGTGTCTGGCACAAGGCCACAAATATAGGTGTTCCAGGGTCCATTATGCCACACCAGGTAGTCGCTTCTAGTAAAAATAATAAAGGACAAAACAATAAAAAACAAACAATAAAAAATAAACAACTTAAAACAAGAATGAAAGATAATAAAATAAAACATAGAAAAAATTCTACAAATATCGAACGAAAAAGAAGTGTAAAATTATTTACTCCATAATTAGATTAAATTCTCAAAATTAATAAAATTCATTTTAATTAGATTTCAAGTTTTTATTTTCAGACATGTTAATCTTGTATGATTTTGGGGTGTTTTGTTAGAGATTTGACACGTCTTCTTCTTGTTGTTACTGATGTGTAAATTCAAGTCCCTGTAGCAGCCAACTTTGCCCATAGAGTCCATCATTCATTTATTTCCATTGCAGATAATAAAGTACGGTCTAAAAATCAGTCTGGCAACGTTTCTGGAAATAGGGTACCATCTTCAGGTGGTTGAACACCCGAGAGCGTAGAGCTTGGAGTTTCGGGTAATTGGTCAGCATACTGGGGTTTTCTTGAAGCGGATTTTCAAGGGTGGCATAGCACATCATGTCGGCCATTGACAACTAAAAAGAAAAAGAAAAAAAAGAAAATATTTTAAAAGAACAAAGAGACAAGAAGAAGGATGGAAAAAAATCACGAAGAAAAAAGGTATAGATGAAAGATAAAGAAAGATAAAAAAAAAAATTAAGAATATAACAAATGAAAGAAGGAGAAGGAAACTTGGAAATATATATATATATATATATATATATATATATATATATAATATATATATTAATGATTTGAAGGCAATTACAATGCGTATGAAAAATAAAAACAAACAGATGTTATTTTTGTCTTATCGATTTCAAAGTATAAAACTTTATCTTCAGAGATGAATATCAGAAATATACGTGCTTAAGTTTTTTTTGTGTGGGTTATATTTTTTTTTCTATTCTTTTTTTTTTCTTTCTCCTCCTTTCTTTTTTTTTATGTTATGAATGAAATGGGCGAATAACTGTAATTTCTTTTCTTTTTTTTAAATATCTGTTGAGAACGAATGTTTGAACCCCTGCTTGTATATGTATCCAATATTGTCTGTTTATCTTCCGGTAAAACATTGCAACAATGTAGCCATGTTGAATTCAAAATAAAAACGGTCACATAGGAAATGAAAGTTACGAAAACGAAGGAAAAAAAGAATTAAGAAAGCAAAACTAGAAAGGATGAATAAATTTGAGATGAAGAGCAGAGGGAAAATAATTGTTATAAGGGAAGATATTTCCCCCCCACAAGATAGTTGGACTCGTCCAACGCAACGCATATAGACATACGAATGTGACGTTATTCGTAGTCGATTTTCGAACTATAGGTATAATTACAGGTATAGGTATAATTACCAACACATGAATATGTATCGTACATAACAATAAAGCTGGTCCTCTGTGGCCAACATCCCTACTTCTCCACACAGGGGAGTAAAAAAGTAATGCCAATTTGTTTATGATGGGTATAATTACTAACACATAAACATGTATCATACATAACAATAAAGCTGGTCCTCTGTGGCCAACATCCCTACTTCTCCACACAGGGGAGTAAAAAAGTAATGCCAATTTGTTTATGATGGGTATAATTACTACACATGAACATGTATCAACATAACAATAAAGCTGGTCCTCTGTGGACAACATCCCTACTTTCCACATAGGGGAGTAAAAAATATGCCAATTTGTTTATGATGGGTATAATTACCAACACATGAAACATGTATCATACATAACAATTAAGCTGGTCCTCTGTGGCCAACATCCCTACTTCTCCACATAGGGGAGTAAAAAAGTAATGCCAATTTGTTTATAATGGGTATAATTACTAACACATGAACATGTATCATACATAAAAATAAAGCTGGTCCTCTGTGGATAGACATACTGTTGGAGAACTGCGTGTTGACACTACTATTCATATTCCTGTACAAAATGTAATAAACCTTTTTTCGCATTTTCAATGTTTTTTAATTGATTAATTCAGTCACAATAATAATCAAATTCGAGAATTTAAAAAATGATTAAAAAAATAAAAAAATAAGAGAAAACAAAAAAAGGAAAAGAAAAAATATGAAAAAGAGGTTAAAGGAAAGGCAAAAGGGAAAAAGAAAAGAGAAAGAAAATAGAAAGGAAGGGGGGAACAAACAGAGACAGAAGAAAAAGAGAGAAAGAAAAAGAAAAGTAAATTTCTTCAACTGACGTTCAATTATTCCAAGAAATCCCGCAAGTTATACCAAAATAAAATTTAAAGTTTGGTTTCTTTGTTTAATGACATATCAACATTCATGGGTTATTTAATGCTAAATTCATCCTTGTAGAAGAATAGTAGTACTATTTAACCCATAGCAGGAGCGGGTAATGGAGTTTATACATTTCTCAATTTAAGCCTTAATGTAATAGAATAAAAAAAGTATTTCATTGGTAAATTTTCCTAATTTAACTATTTGGTTAAAATACGAAGTAAATAATAGAATTACAGTTATTTCTTTTGGTGGTTGGGTTTTGCGTGTACAGGAGGGTGGTAGTAACAATGTGACCATAAAATTCTTTGGAAATTGGGTTTCACAATATTGGAATTGATTTAAATCTTTTTAATCTTTTTTTTTAAGAATGTAATACAATTCATAAAATGTATCTTATGTCTTGGTCGTGTTAATCTATCGGTCATTTTAAGGCAAACAACCACAAATAAATGAATGAAAATCTACTTTAATTCTAAAGGTTTATTATACAACAAAACAATGAATAACAATATAAATGTCCTTTCTGTAAATAGAGTCAAGTTTTAGAGATCTACCAGTCTGATGGAGATGGAAACAAGGATATCTAGTATCTTCTATATTATTCTGTCCTCTCGATGATAAATAATTTGAACCTTGTTGTAGAGCTATGTAGGTAATGGAGTTTATACATTTCTCAATTGTAGGTGCCTTGGTCTTTGTATTCCCATACGCGGTTTGCAAGAATCATTCAGAGACGAGAAAAAGAAGGCAGCTAGAACGCTTGCAAACCGCGCATGGAAATTACAAAGACCAAGACACCGCATATAAAATAGAGTGGAAGATATTGGAACAGCACAAACCATATATTAATGGATCCAAGAGATGTGGACTATGCTCTGCAGAGAAATTCCGGATCCACCAAGGTCTGAGTTATTACGTGTGAGTTATACATACGTGTGAGTTATTATGTCCGATAATTCCTGCAAGGATAACAAATCTAGCAGATCTATTGTTATGGATAATAAACAATAATGAAATTATTTCTCTGACTGTTTGAGATGAGGCTTGATGATTAGTATTATCTGCGTTATTCGGACTATTGTCCTCATCTTCATTGTTATCTACACTATTTCTCTGAATGTTTGAGATGAGGCTTGATGATTACTATTATCTGCGTTATTCGGACTATTGTCCTCGTCTTAATTGTTATCTACTCTATTTCTCTGAATGTTCGAGATGAGGCTTGATGATTACTATTATCTGCGTTATTCGGACTATTGTCCTCATCTTCATTGTTATCTGTAACACATGGCATACTAGATAATGGAGTTAGTTTAAGACAGTTCTAAGTGACAGTTATCTCTAGATTGCAGGTTCAATCCTGATCAGTAACATAGAATAATAATTAACACAGCGTAACGCCTCTATCCCAGCTATGGTTAGCGGCATGAGAACAGGATACACACGTGGATTGAATAAATTCAAAGTTCCATGATGGCTCCCGATTACGACAAGAAGTTTCTTGAGTCCGAAAAAAAGGGTCCCCGAGTCCGAAAAGAAGGTTACCGAGTTCGAAAAGAATGTTCCCCGAGTTAGAAAAAAAGGTTCCCAAGTTCGAAAAGAAGGTCTCTGAGTCCGAAAAGAAGGTTCTTGAGTCCAAAAATAAGGTTCCCGAGTCCGACAAGAAATACCTGAAGAAGGCCGGAGGGCATATCGGCCGAAGCGTTTTACAGATTACAATGAATATGATGACAATAGTCCGAATAACGCAGATAATAGTAATAATGAAATTATTGTGTTCAGTGTTCGGGTATACTACAACTCATCAAAGGTGTACGTATCATCATCATCATGTCATGCAATCTCTCGTCCACCTTCTCTATCATTCATTGTCAAAGGGTGTAATATGAATGTTCTTTGGGGGGCACAGTTAAGTCCGACGACAATGCTGCACTCTTCTCACCAATACTATCAAAAGGTCTTGTCTCGTCCACTCGTCACCACGGCCAAAATGCTACTGCAAGCTTTCTCCCGGTTTCTCAGAACTGGTCAAATAAATACACAATTACAGTGTTCATCCGGGCTCCCTCCTCTGACCAGCACGTGCGACACTAATCAGCACGCGTCAATCCTTCACATCCTGGCCACTCTGGATAGTTTAGTCATTCCTATGCGTCGGGACACGACTCACGATCAGGAGAATGCGAGTTCAATCTCCCCACTCGCCTCTGATCTTCGTTCTGCATGCCAAACACAGTCGTGCACGCTTCGAACTACTACGTTCATGGTTTCTTTCGCCACAAAGGGAGGTCCTCTGCGCAGCAGCTAGCATCCTCGAAGAGTTAGTCAATGTAAATACGTGGTAGGCTGCCCACACTAGCATGTCCATGTGCTGGCTTCCACGGGAAAACGTCGCTTATGAGGTCATCCTTGCTTCTCCAGCAGTGTCCAGCATGCCTTGTCCATCTCACTCAGATGGTTTGTGAGATAGGAGACTGGTTGCCGAACAGTTGCTTCCTTGTGGGGTGTGGTTTCCGCGAGTTGTTCAAGATCGTACGCAGCATTTTTGTGCAGCTCCCATCAAGTTTAATCTCAAGGCGTTAGGGTCCAAGTGGTGCAGCCATACATCAGTACTGACACTACCATAGCTTGGAAGAATTGTCGTTTTAACTTGGCAGTGAGATCGGATTTCCATATGACTGATAACACTGGGGAACACAATTTTTGGTGAGTTGTATTTGACACTTGTTTTTTTACTATTTTTTTTACCATTGAATCCAAAAATAATCTGTTTTTCTATATCATGTTAACTTTTTGAGCTACGGGATACCCGCGATTTTTCTCAAAAACCGTAAAAATACAGCTTCTAACAAAGTTTTACTTATTTTATGGAAGGTTTTAAAAATGTATATATAATGGGAAGTAATAAACATTACACTGGGCATCACAAATTTTGTTACCTTAGATCTGACACTTGTTTTTGACAAACTTTTGGAATCTGATTCCAAAAATTTCCCCATTTTTTCTCAATTACATCAACTTTTTAAGTAACGGGATACCCTCCCTTGGTCTCAGACACCATTGAAATATTGCAAGTGACAAATGTGAGCTTATTTTATAGAATGTTTTTAAAATTTACAATGGAAAAAAATACGTAGTCGTTTAATGGCTGGAAAATGGCATTTTGGGGGCACCTTTAAGCCATATATCTCTCCCAATTCTCAAGCGACTTCAACCATCTTTTACTATGTGATACTCCTCATCAAACTCTATCAGAAAATCATATTAGTTTGGCACTTTATTTGTACACGAAATTGGCCATTTTAGCCCACTCTCAGGGGGATATCAGGCCTCAAAAGTCAGCTAAAACTCCGAATTGAGCACTTTTTTCACCATCAGTAAATTCAGGGCATTAGAACCCATGTGAAAAAACAATAAAATCGATAAAGTACATTTTCATCAAAATACGTTGTCTTATAATAGCTGAAAAATTGCATTTTGGGGGCATCTTTGAAGCCCCATATCTCCCCCAATTCTCAAGCGACCTCAACCATCTTTTACTATGTGATACTCCTCATCGAACTCTATCAGGAAATCATATTAGTTTGGCACTTTATTTGTAAACGAAATTGGCCATTTTAGCCCACTCTCAGGGGGGTTATCAGGCCTCAAAAGTCAGCTAAAACTCCGAATTGGTTGACTGTAATGTTTGTACAAATTTATCTTGTTCATACAAAGGATTTTGTTACTCTAAGTCAAATTGTGTGCAAGTAGTTAAGTTAAAAATGTACACACATTATTTTTTTTTCAGAGTGTTCTATCTGCCAATTTCACTTTATGCTCCATAGTCAGCCATTATATTTACATCCTATATACCTATATACCATTCCTCCATGAACTTCAAAACTTGGTGGAATCATTCATCTTGCTCATTGCTAACCAAACCAAGGTTTCCCAAGATGTTAGCAAGATGGCTGTGCAGAAAATGGAACTTGATTCTCAGGGATCTGTGCGGTAAAGTAAGGAGCTGATGGTAGGTGTGGTGTTCCACCTCAAACGCAAAAACAATCTCCTTGGTCTAGCGCTAGTGAAAAGGGGATTCACTCCCTCACTGTCTGGCTGATACCGACATTAGGTCACCCCGTCGACTTTTCTTTTACTTTACTTAGAAAATGTTGAAATAAAATAACTGATGCATTTTAAAATTTATTAATTGATAAATCAACACTGAAAATTTCATCAAAATCGGATAATTCCCTGATTTTTGGTAATTCTTTTTTCAATCGGGAGGGTTAAATTTATTTTGTAAACACGGATTTTACGTAAGCTTTAGACAGCGTTTACGACCATATTGGAGCGAAATTGACCGAAAAAATCGCTTTAAATGCATTAAAAATAAATGACATGTGTAATATCATTTTTATCTATTTATTTATTTACTGATGTCACTACTTTTCGACTTAGACAAAAATTAGACCTTAAATCATCATCATCATCATCATCATCATCATCATCGTTTTCCAATTTCAGTGTAATTCTTTGCTCATGAATTTCCAAGAAAGTCCTTGGCAAGGTAAAGAACTTATCGGGAACCAAGCATTCTTTTCGAGTTCTGACATTATCCCGATGAAATGCTCATCTTTGATAACTTACCGAATCTGTAGACTATCAAACACACTAGACTTGTTTTTTTCAAATGACAGGCCAGGAAATGCCAAAATGCAGTACTTGAAACACCTGCCTTCAATCCTTTAATGAATTACTTCAAGAGACTTAGTTTCATAAGCAAGGTGGTAACATAATTTTCTTTTTTGTCAACAAATGACTAATGTAGAATGTTGGAATCAACAGGTTTAAGGTCAGATCTTGGAGGCCAATTATCTCTAGCTCTATTGCTTCCCACTGGGATTTCTGTTGAATGAGCCACTGGACATATAGCTGATGGCAGACGAGAATATTTAATTTTATATTTGTTTTTCTTGTTATACGGTGAAGTTTTCATTAAACAAAAGTAACAGTCTGTGCAATATTTTGCTCTCACCAACTCCTAGGTATACTAAATGTCAATTTATCAAGTATACATTTGATACACATCTATAAAATCTCAACACACTGTCTGCACATCTTGTGAGGGGACCAAGACTTGTCTTAATCGGAAATGTTTTAGTTTATAAATGAAAAACAGACTAGCTTCACGAATGCGCTGATGTGTGTTCTTTGATTGGGAATACTCAACAAGAATGAATCAAACAAAAACATGTTCGGCATAACGTAACCCAAGAGTTGACATGCCGTAAAATCCAACCAACCAATCAACTACCAAACAAGAATGAATAAAACAAAAACATCTTCGGCATAAAATAACCCAACAAGTGTTAACATGCCATAAAATCCAACCAACCAATCAACCAACAAACAAGAAGGAATAAAACATAAACATGTTCGGCATAACATAACCCAAGAGTTGACATGCCGTAAAATCCAACCAACCAATAAACCAACCAGCCGTCATACTAAATCTTATGTTCTGTTTGATTGTCGTGTTGTCATACTGCAATGCTTCCTGGTCGTCCCATCTTGGTGTATTGGTTAAGAAGCGTACCTCGCAGATCAATTACGACTGAATTCAGATGCTCCGTAATTGTCACCAGATCCGAAAAATTCTCCCATGAATTTCAAATCTTGGTGGAATCATTCATCTTGCTCATAGCTGAGCACATCAAGGTTTTCAAAGAAGTTAACAAGATGGCTATGCAGAAAATGGAACTTGATGCTCATGTTGCAAATCAAGCATTTTGTGGCTATCCAATTTCAGTGTAATTCATTGCACATGCATTTCCAAGAAAGTTCTTGACATGGTAAAGAACTTGTCAATAATCAAGCATTCTTTTCGAGTTCTGATATTATCCCGATGAAATGTTCATCTTTGATAACTTCCTGAATATGTACACTATCAAACACACCTGCCTTGATTTTTTCAATTGACAGGCCAGGAAATGCCAAAATATGGTACTTGAAACATTTGCCTTCAATTGGCAATGCTTTAATGAATTGCTTCAAGAGACCTAGTTTCTTGAGCAAGGTGCGAAAATAATTTTCTTTGTGTCAACAAATGGTGCATGTAGAATGTTGGGATCAACAGGTTTGAGATTAGATCTTGGAGGCCAATTCCTGTCCCCCCAATGCTTCTCCCAAACTCTACTGTCCCACACTAGAATTTCAGCTGAATGATGCACTGGACATATAGCTGAAGGTAGACTAGAATATTCAATTTTACATTTGTTTTTCTTGTTATATGGTGAAGTTTTCATTAAACAAAAGTAACAGTCTGTGCAATGATATTTTGGTTCTCACCAAATAATAGGTATATCAAATGCCAACTGATCACGTGTTCCCTTGATCCACATCCGTAACCTCTTAACACTTGGCTTGCAAATATGATGTGGGGCTCAATACTTGTTTTAATTGATAAGTTTGAATTCAAAATACGCAAGATCGACTAGGTTCACAAATGTGCTGATGTTTGTTCTTTGATTGGGAATCAACCAGATCTGAAAAATTCTATTTTTTCAATAAAATAATCAACACAATCAGAAATGCCAAAATATGGTTCTTAAAACACTTGCCTTCAATTGGCAATGCTTTAATGAATTGCTTCAAGAGACCTAATTTCATGAGCAAGGTGCGAAAATAATTTTCTTTGTGTCAACAAATGGTGCATGTAGAATGTTGGGATCAACAGGTTTGAGATTAGATCTTGGAGGCCAATTCCTTTCTACCCAATGTTTCTCCCAAACTCTACTGCCCCACACTAGATTTCAGTTGAATGAGGCACCGAACATATTGCTGAAGGTAGACTAGAATATTCAATTTTACATTTGTTTTTCATATGTGGAAGTTTTCATTAAACAAAAGTAACAGTCTGTGCAATGATATTTTGGTTCTCCCCAAATCATAGGTATACCAAATGCCAACTTATCACGTGTTCCCTTGATCCACATCCGTAAACTCTTGGCTTGCAAATATGATTAGGGGCTCAATACTTGTTTTAATTGATATGTTTTAATTCAAAATACGCAAGATAGACTAGGTTTACAAATGTGCTGATGTTTGTTCTTTGATTGGGAATCAACTTAGTCACCAGATCATTTCTCTGGGACCGACCGTCTAGCCCACTGGTTCTCAATGTTCATTAAAAAAAAAAAAGTTTTTTAAAAAAAAGTTAAAAAAAAAAAAGTTAAAAAAAAATTCACCTTGCAATAAAATTATTTATATTTCAACAGTTGATAGTTCATCTGAACTTTCAATAATTTCAATAACTGTTTCACCCGATGGATTTATGGTTTCTGATGAATTTGTATTTTTACATTTATGAACTTCATACAACTTTTTACTATTGTTAAAGGATCCACATTTAAAGCACATATAAGATCTTTGAACAACTCTTCCCATGTCAGTATTAATGGCTGCCATTGGTAGGGTATTATCACCATCACTGTCAGTTGTAAGATGGCTTTCTGTAGGTCATTTTCCAGCCTTAACATTTAGATTATTTCTTGTGGGTGATTCTAAGGAGAATTTAGATTTTCTATTGCAGTCCACACTCTTAGGTGGTGTCGCATAGCTATGCAACGTGTGTGATTCTGAAGAATGCGTTAGGGTTAAAGTTGGCTTACAGCCCTCACACTTATCAACAGCATCTTTTAAGTTTTTAAGATGTTTAGCCAAATGTGTTCGCAAGTTACATAGTTGTCCTGGGGGCTGAGCAATCCATGACATGCAACACCCCATTTATTTAGTCTAGTCAACTGGTTCTCAATCGGGGTCCATATGGACCCCCGGGACCATATAGCATTTCTTGGGACCCATGCAAGCAAAATGTATTTAACTATAAAAATACAATGGGATTTTTTAAATATCAAATAGCTATGGTGGATCCATCAGAGTAAAGTAGGATTAAAAGGGGTCTATAGGTAAAAAAAAGAAAGGGTTGGTCTTGTTATGTATCTGGTCGACATCCTTAGTTCCAGATGTAATAAGTAAGTAAGCAAGCCAATAAGAATCCGGTGTTAGGGTATTCTTTGTAAGTCGTCGTCCAAGATAATCCAAGTATCAATGACATAAGCTCAGAATATGCCTCTATTAATACAGCAGAAGCAGCAGCAGCAGTGCCTGATTGGACAATAGAAATGCCTTCGGTCACGTGGTAGTCAACGAGTCTATATCTAGGAGTGGCCATTTGCCCCATGCCTTATATCATAATAATTCATCACATGGCAAACCATGACTAGTGAGTTCGATATATCTAAGCAAAGCTTAGTAAATAACTATATCATAATAATTCAACAGGTCTAGCCTAAGTAAGGGCCAAAATGGAGTGTTGCAAGTCATGGACTGCTTAGCCTCCATTCCATCCTTCATCATCACTGGGTTGCCACCCCTGTTGGGGGAATTTTACCCCTCTGCAGAAGTACAGTCGCTGTATTCTACAGTCCCGACCGAAAGGACGGTAAAGGAACATGTGTCTGTTTTGAGAGAAGGTGTTAACACACCAGAAATTTTCTCAACTATAATATTCGTGACACTTTTACATGTCTATCGTTTGTGAAAATATTTACAAACTGCATTATTCATCAGAAGACCAGATTGCAATGAAAAGATTACTTACAGACAAACAATACAATTGTACTTATTTTGAGAGTAAGCTGTAGAGAAAAAACTTGACGTTATAGAAGAAAACTGATTGCAGTTTTGAAATCAGCATGCCAATTTTAGTCTAAATCAAATGAAAATCAAACTCAACAGAAATAATGTCCAAAATTGTTCCCCATTGTAATCTGTTTATAGCTGTTTATGTCTAGTCGTAAAACCAAAAACACAGAGAGAAGGAAACTTAATGAAAAACACCTGTTTAACTTTCTCGAATTTCTGGAAAGATAAATGTCTTCGTTAAAAATCGTCTTCTTTTTCTGTTTTGTTATTCTTGTTCTGTGGTTCATTTCTTTTCATGTCAGAAAAAAAATTTGCATTTCAAACAATGAATTACCTCCCTTATATTGTTTTTACTTCATGGGAAATGGACTCGTCGCCCCGAGTTCAAATCCTGGACGTGGTAATTGCATTTCACTTAGCGCTAATACCCTTGGGAAAGGTATGAATCCTACTCTCCCTCCAGCTATGGGTAAATAGCAGGGGCAGGCCGGGTTCTTTAACCATGGCTAGGTAACCAGTCTAGAGAAGGAAAACTCTGAATCAAACCTGTTGAACTCCGCTTAAGAAACTGACCTTGTGTCACATCTGCTCGTGCGGAGGGGTTGGTAAATATATATATTGTTTTTACTTAGTATATATTCTGAACATTTTTTTATCCCATCCCCAGAAGGCGATGTTAATGCACGAATAGGAAAGGCTTGGTCGACTATAAACAGATTATCATGGAAGCGCATGGTGTAATGGTTATAGTCATGGGAAATGGACTCGTCGCCCCGAGTTCAAATCCCGGACGTGGTAATTGCATTTCACTTAGCGCTAATATCCTTTGGAAAGGTATGAATCCTACTCTCGCTTCAGCTATGGGTAAATAGTAGGGCAGACTGGGCTCTTTAACCTTGGTTAGGCAACCGGTCTAGGAGAAGGAAAACTCTGAATTCAAACCTGTTAAACTCCACTTAAGAAATTGGCCTTGCTTCACATCCTGCTCGTGCGGAGGGGTTGGTAAATATATATATATATATATATATATATATATATATATATATATATAAACAGATTATCAGTCATTTGGAAATCCGATCTCATTGACAAGCTAAAACGACAATTCTGCAAAGCTGTGGTTGTATCAGTGCTGCTGTATAGCTGCACCACTTGGACCCTAACGAGGCGCCTTGAAAATAAGCTAGATGGAATCTGCACAAGAATGCTGCGTGCAGTCTTGAACAAGTCGTGGAAACAGCACCCCACAAGGAAGCAGGTGTATGGCCACATTCCCCCTATCTCACAAACCATCCGAGTGAGACATCAAGACATGCTGGACAATGTGGGAGAAGCAAGGACGAACTCATAAGCTACGTTCTCCTGTGGAAGCCAACATAGTGAGATGCAAATGTGGGCCGCCCAGCAAGGACGTACATTGACCAGCTCTGTGCGGATTCTGGATGCTGCGCAGAGGATCTCCCTGTGACAATGAAAGATGAAGACGGTTCGCGAGAGATTGTCATGGATATCCTTGCTAATTGTGTGACATGATGATGATGATGATGATGATGATGATATATTCTAAACACTTTTCTACCTTTTATGTATTACATGGTGTAAACATAGCTCGGCTCGACTCCAACATGCGGTTGATAAAATCCTAAGATTTAAAGTCTGAATAAAATGTGATCACGAAAAAAACATACGCCTTGAGTTTTCCCTGAAAATTATGACAACCTAGGCATACTGTTGATAATTTTCTGTGATATAAAGATAAAACAAATGAAACTCCTCTTACCTCGGGCTAGGAAAAGAAATGGCACCCGAAAGTTAAGTTTCTTTTATAAGAGTACAGACCGGAAGTGAGGAGGTTTGTGGGAGAGGAATGGAGTAATAAATGAGCCGAATTTCTTGGCAGTCGGTGAGCGACGTGATTGCGAGCAGACAGAAAAATTTGAGTTGAGATTTCACATTTTCTAAGTCCAGAGCTCCAGTTCTCTAAGGATTTATCAAAAAATGGCTAAAAATGACGTTTTCATTTAAAGTTACCTGAGTTATTTCCCTTGAATTAAAGACATAAAAACTGTTGCGCGAGAAAGAAATGTCCTAACGGAATGGTTAATAAAGAATAAAAATTGGGAAATAATAAAAATGGAAAATTCCGCACCTGTTCTCCCATGAAGAATTGTGTTCCCCCTTTTTCCATCTGTAAGGTGTTCTCCAAGAATGGCAGGATTCGACGGCAGTTCACTTGAAATCGGAGGCGAAGCTCATTCTGAAATAGAAAAATTCCAGTCCAAGTAATGTATTACACATATCGATTATAGGAGATTAGTTAATATAACCTCTTTGCAACAAAATTATACAAGGTGTGTCAAAAAAGTATCAAGATATTTTGTACTATTTGACACACTTTGTATTCTGGAAAAAAAAATAACGTTCTTTTCATTATTTTTGTTCAGAATACAAGGTGTGTCAAAAAAGTACCAAGTTTAAAGCTGTATTTACCAAGATAAAAAATGAAAAATGAATGGAACTTTTTTTTTTTTTTCAGAATACAAGGTGTATCTAAAAGCACAAAAATCTCGATACTTTTTTGACTCACCTTGTAAATATATATATATATATATATATATATATATATATATATATATATTATATATATATGTGTGTGTGTGTGTGTGTGTGTGTATATATATATATATATATTATATATATATATATATATATATAGCGGCAAAAACTGGGGTGTACGGGAGATAAATTCCTATTTTAAGAAATTGGAGCTCTTCATTTTTGAATACGGTAGAAAATATTAAATATGGAGGCCTTTATTTATTTATAGTGATACTATTTCGTATGTTTGAAATATCCGGATGTCAAATCTGCTTTTTTAAAGTAAAAGATTGTTGAATAGTTAATTTTAAAAGTATTGCCTCAATTATGATAAAAAAATAATTAAAAAAAAACAAAGTTTAATAAAGATTTATTTTTTATTTTAAGAAAGAAGCGCTATGAATTTTTAAGTCTTAAGAAAAAAACAAACACGTAAAATCTTTTTTGGTTTTTATTTACTTTTTTTTTTCTTTACCTTTACTTTTTAATCATTAATTAACAACTAATAATCCGAATTTAATAAAATGTTCTGTTTATCAAGTAGTAAGATCTTACATTTTAAATAAATCTTTACTTTAAATTAAAAGTGCGGGTATTTTACCCCCACAGTGTACAATAATAAGTAACTTATTAAAAAAAAAAACGCGAAGAAACTTAGTTTCTTCGTATTTGTTTTTTGTTTCGTTTTTGTTTTTTGTTGTTTTGTTTGTTTTTGGTAGAGGAAAATTAATTTTTCATTTCTGGAAAGAGAATTTAATGACGAAACATGTAAAAAAATCGCTGTTTAGATAAACATTTTGGTAATAAAATTTGCTCGTAAATTCTTAACATTAAATAAACTGAACCCCCATTTTATGTCTGTGTTTTTGCAATAAATGTTTTATTTTTCTTAAACCCCCTTAGTTAAAATTAACAGTTTTATTACAAAATTTGCGGGTTCTGTTTTTTCTGTGTCACCTTAATTTTGACACCTTCGGCAAATTCAGCCCAACTGTTAAGTTAGAGCGGTTCCGATATGGGGGATCAATTTACTATAAACTTATACGGGGAAATGAGCACCCCTGAAAACTCGAAAAATAAAGAACTTTTTAGAATATTAATCCATTGAAGAAAAAGAAAAGAAATTACAAAGAAAATTTTTTTTCAGTGGTTCCGATATGGGGGATCGGTTTACGATAAACTTTTACCGGGAAATGAGCACCCCTGAAAACTCGAAAAATAAAGAACGTTTTAGAATATTTTTTTTACAATCTGATAGATTGGTGTGTAATCGATAATAATCCATCGAAGAAAAGGAAAAAAATTAAAAACAAAAATTTTACATGTCAGGTCCGCCGAAATTTTTTTTAGCACTTTTTAGCACTTGACAATTTTCACAAGTTCTTTTAATTTTAATTTTTCATAAAAATATAAATTTTAACCAACAATAAATGTCTTCATTTGCAAGGAGAAACCTCTTAAAAATATTCAGCCACGCGAAGGGAACATAAAAACTTAAACACGCGACTTGTAAACAATTTACATTCCATCATCGTGTAAATTTTACTATAAACTTATTTTAATTAAAAAATTTCAATAGCGAATAATTTCATAAACAAAAAGAGATTCATTTGCCAATAATTCCTGTTAATGCGAATTAAAATTTACATGAAAACTGCCAAAATTTCACGTGTCTACAAAACTGTTATTTGTTTGTGGTTGCTTTTTTTTTATAATATAACTACAAAAATGTTTACTACTTAGTGTTAGTATAACAATATCTACAATAAAAATACTCATGTAAAATATATTTTTAAGAACATTCAGTTTAATTTCAGTGTTCAATAATTTTTTTTTTCTTTTAATTAGATTAGGTATTAATTTCAAGTTTACTATTTTTGAAAGGAATGTAAAAAAAAAAAAAAATAAATAAATAAATAAAAAAGAACAATGTACTTTTGGAAATAAAGTGATCCTTTAATGAATGAATCATAATAACTTGGGAAATGAGTTGAATTCGTTTACAAATCACAATGTAAAGACCGTGGTCAGAAGGAGAGATAATTTTGATCTTTTAGGCTTCCATATTTTAAATTGACGATTTAAAAAAAATCGTTTTAATTCTTTTAAAATATCCTCCCAGGGATTCCGCTTTTTTTAACTTAGATTTTTTCAAAGATAAAATTCTGGGCTATCTTTGGTTAAAATTGCTAATTAGTCCGTACTGCTATTTGACATATTAAATTGACCTTGAAATTTTTAAGGTAGTCCAAAACTCAGTTTAAATTAAGATAGAATTTTTTTTTTTTTACATCAATTTAATATTTTATAATACTACGAAAAAAAAAACTTGCTACATTATTTATTTTTTGAGTTTTAAGAAAATGAATTTTAAATTTTAAAATCACTTTTTTAGGTTATTGAATTTATATTTTTTATTTTGTATTTTTCTATATATTCTTCAGGATATGATCTTTCAAGAAATGTAAAATTAGGGACCGGAATTTTTTTTCTTCAAATGGTCAAAGGTCAACCCCCCCCCCCCCCCACCATTCTGAATTTATAAAAAAAAAGTTTTTTTCAAGTTTCTTCCATAAAATAAACTAATCCTTATAAAATTAAGTCGTGGGAAAATAATTTGGTGAAAATGTCATTAAAATTGGACAATTCCCTGATTTTTGGTAATTGTTTTAAAATTAAGAAATTAAAAAAAAAATTACCTCCCTTGGCAATTTTTGCCCCTAGCTATATATATATATACATATGTATATACGTGTTTTTTTTAAAGCGAATGTTATAAAATATTCCAACTGCATTTTCTTGCCGTAGCAATTCTTCAGGGAATAATTCAAACAAAAACATTCACTTTTAAAAAAACATATTTAGCTCTTTTTATTGAGCACTTTTTAAATTGATTTTTATTAACCCAGAAATAAATTTATTTGCTTCGTGGATTAGCAAAGATCTGTAATATATATATATATATATATATACATATATATATATGTGTGTGTGTGTGTGTGTGTGTGTGTGTGTGTGTGTGTGTGTTTTCATCGTCCTTGACATCCTGTGTTTGTTTTCTTTAAAAAGATTCTCCATATATATATATATATATATATATATATATATATAGAGAGAGAGAGAGAGAGAGAGAGAGAGAGAGAGAGAGACGTTATTTCGTTTATACAATGTTTAATATTTTTGTAGGAATTATTCTAGTATTAGTAATTGTGGGGGTTGTAGTAGTAGTAGTAGTATTAAAATAGTAGTCGTTGTAGTAGCAGTCGTAATAGTAGTTGTAGTTGTCGTAATCATCGTTTGTAGTATTAGTCGGAGTAATACATACGAGTAGTAATTATCGTAGTTTACTCCCTTCCGGAGCTGGAGTCCCGAAGATGGGCGGTGCTGAATCTTAGTACTTCCCAACAACCGCCGTTGCCAAACTGCATTGATTCCTACCTTTCCTTTGGATGACAACGGCTGTGTGGAGAGGGAGGATACAGCTCACCCTCCATAACAACCTACCCAGGCTACATAGTTTCCACTACAAAAAAAATGATACTCATGCCACGAGAGGAACTGGACAATTTCCACCTCAGATGCCTACGCTGCATCCTACGCATACGTTGGCAAGACAAAGTGCCAACCACAGAAGTGCTGGAACAAGCAAATATGAACAGCATGCCCGCCATTATATGCGAGAGACGACCTACGTTGGCTTCGTCACGTCAAGGGATGGACAAAGGCTGCATTCCCAAAGACCTACTGTACGGCGAATTAGCAGAGGGCACCTGACACTGGGAAACTTTGTGACTATTGGCAACACCATTGTATTTGTTGTGCATATTCCTACGCCTACCTCTGTGCACAAGTATTTAAGTCCTAATGTAATAAAATATTAGATCAGAAAGGCTAATGAAACTAAATAAGAATGCAGATAAAAAGATTTGAAACAGAGGGGAGATAATTGATAATTTGAACAACTGAAACTTACTCTTCCATTACTCCCGTCTTTCATTGCTAAATTTTCCTAATTTAACTATTTAGTTAAATCGGAAGTAAAGAATAAATTACAGTTATTTCTTCTTATTAAAGGATTTCTTTTAAGATTTATCCCCGAGATTTTTGATCATATTCATGAAAATAAAACCAAACAATTAGAAATCAATAATAATAAGCCCATATTTATCAAAATCTGCGTTGGTTTGGTCACGTCAGGGGATGGACAAAGGCCGCATTCCCAAAGACCTACTGTACGGCGAATTGACAGAGGGCACCCGACCAGCAGGGAGACCACGCCTGCACTTTAAAGATGTCTGCAAAAGAAAAATGAAGACATGCCACATTAACACCAACACATGGGAGGCTTGTGTAGAAGACCATGCGACCTGTTATCGTAGTAACAGTAATCGTAGTGTCAGTTTGGCTTGTTTTCTTTGCTCTCTTCATTTAATGTACAAGCCATCCTTGTAGAAGAACAGTAGGGGTACTATTCAACACAGCTGGTGGGGAGAGAGGGGATTGTCGTTTTTCAATGGTATTAGTCCGAAAATGAATTTAATAGCGTGACTGGAGTTCGATCTCGCTTTCTACAATGTCGCAGTCTAGCACATTAGCCACTACGCCACGGAGACTCGCCCTGTAGTAGTAGTAGTAGTAGTAGTAGTAGTAGTAGTAGTATAATGATGATGATTATGGTGGTGATGATGATGATTACCATTCGTTTTTCGGGATCTCCTGGCCTCTGTGCGTACAGTGACTGTAAAATAAAAGAAATTATTGATTACGAACACCATCATAAAGAAAGAAAAAGAAAAAGAAAGAAAGAAAGAAAGAAAGAAAGAAGAGAAGAAGAAGAACAACAACAACAACAACAACAACAACAGAAGATGAAAGAAAGAAAGAAAGAAGTAAAAAGAAGGAAGTAAACAGAAAGAAGAAGAAGAAGAAGAAGAAGAAGAAGAAGAAGAAGAAGAAGAGAGAGAGAAAGTAAGTAAACAGAAGATAAAAAAAGAAGAAGAAGAAGAAGAAGAAGAAGAAGAAGAAGAAGAAGAAGAAGAAGAAGAAAGAAGAACGAAGTAAACAGAAGAAAGAAAGAAAGAAGAAGAAGAAGAAGAAGAAGAAGAAGAAGAAGAAGAAGAAGAAGAAGAATTATATATTTAGACACATGGCCTAGTGGATAAAGGTGTTAGGTTAAGACAGTTCTAAGTGACAGTTATTTCTGGACTGCAGGTTCAATCCTGGCCAAGGGCAGCAGTAATATAGAATAATAATTAACACAGCTTAACGCCTCTACCCCAGCTATGGTTAGCGGAATGAGAACAGGATACCCCCGTGGACTGAATAAAGGGTTAGGTTCAAAGTTATGTGATGGCTCCCGATTACGACAAGAAGGTTCCCGAGTGCAATAAGAAATACCTGAAGAACGCCGGAGGGCACATCGGACGAAACGTTGTACAAATAACAATGAAGATGAGGACAATAGTCCGAATAATGCAGATAATACCAAAACTAATTATCTATTACACCAAATTCAAAACCTCAAACCCCCTCGTCAAAAATAACTCAAACTCCCCTAAAAACTTCCTAAATCAAACCAATGTAGTCTATAAATTCACTTTCCCATTTCGAGAGTACCTCTCAGAAAACAAATCAAATATTAACAGCTACATTGGACATACCACCACAACACTCTCCTGTCGCCATACATACCATCTCTTCAAGACTAGTGTCATAAAATAATATTTAATTACAAAACATCTAGATAAATTCACTTCCTCCGACATAATTACCAACACAGGAATAATGTTCACTGAGATAACGTTTACCTCTGAAACCCTCTTTCACAGGTCCAAAGAGATGATAGTCTGAAGGTGCGAAATCTAGTGAATATGGAGGATCTGGTAAAGTTGTCCACCCGAACGAGGCGATTTTCTCCCTTGTCTTGATGCTTGTGGTTGGTTGAGCATTGTCATGCAGAAAGAGGACATTGTCGATTGGCAAGTTGGCTCTTACTCATTGGATTCTTGCTCTGGGCCTCGTCACGGTCTCAATGTAGGCCTTAGTTTTGTTTTTTTTTAAATTCACATGAAACAAAGAAATTGGCATTACTTTTTGACTCACCCTTGTACTTATTTTCTTTTTCTAAACAAGTTTTAAAATCTTGTCACTTAAAAATACTGTGGGTAATAATAAAGTCAGAGGAGGGAGAAAAAAATGTACACGAATTTTGTCATTTTCAGTCACTATAAGGGGGGGGGGGTATAAGGGTTCAAATATCTGCTAAATCTCCGAATTGAGCACTTTCTTTGGCATAAATGAATTCTACGTATCGAAATCTATCAGAAAAGCCAATAAAATTGACAACTTAAATTTTCACAAAAATAGGTAGACTAATAATGCCTTAAAAAGGGCATTTTTAGGGGATCTTTGAAGCCTCATATCTCCGTCAATTCTCAACATAATTCAATTATCTTTTAACTTGTGAATCTACGTATCGAAATCTACCAGAAAATATAAAAATTGACACCTTAAATTTTCACGAATTTTGTCATTTTCAGTCACTATAACGTATATATATTTACCAAGCCCTCCACATGAGCAGGATGTGACACAAGGTCAATTTCTTAAGCGGAGTTCAACAGGTTGAATTCAGAGTTTTCCTTCCTGGTTGCCTAACCAAGGTTAAAGAGTCCAGTCTGCCCTACTATTTACCCATAGCTGGAGGGAGAGTATGATTCATACCTTTCCCAAAGGGTATTAGCGCTAAGTGAAATGCAAAATGTCTATGATTCATTTATTTCCCAGTGACTTTTAACCTGAATTCAAAAATTCACCTCGTTACAAATAGTGAGTGTTGCTATAAACCAGAGATCACCAAACTGTTTTTCATGGCGGGCTGGATAATTGAAAAAATTAAGAGTGTGGGCCACATTATTATTATGTTCAATACTTGCTAGCCTGAACAAAATCTAAAAAAAATTCTCACAAAAAATACTAAAGTCATCTATAAGAATAACAATAAGAAACGCCTACAAATTCTTGAGGCGATATGAATTAAAAAAATGTTAAAAACTTAACATTAATAAAATAGTATTCAACATCGGTCATAATATATTATCAATCTTTAATAACTAATACACTAATCACAGCAACCCTCTAAGAATAATGGACTCTTCTAATTTAAAAACAAAATAGATAAAAGAACAAGAAAAAGAAAAAGAACTAACACCAAAACATATACACCCTCCCCGATAACGACTGAAGAAACAGTCGAAAGCGCTCGGACAGAGAGTATGGAAAGAATCCTATTTGAACTGGATCCTAACATTAGAAAGATAGCCAAAAGACTAGAAAAGATACAAATCAAGATCATGTAAAAGAAATGTTCCGTGTTGTTTAATAACAATTGCTTACAAAATAACTTCCTTACAAAATATACAGCATATATATATATATATATATATATATATATATATATAATATATATATATATATAAAAGGATATGAAAACACACTGTTAAAGTGAAAATATTTTATATCATATTCATAGTTAATATATATTTACCCACCCCTCCGCACGAGCAGGATGCGACACAAGGTCAATTTCTTAAGCGGAGTTTAACAGGTTTGATTTCAGATTTTTCATTCTCCTAGACTGGTTACCTAGCCATGGTTAAAGAATCCAGTCTACCCCTGCTATTTACCCATAGCTGGAGGGAGAATTGGATTCATACCTTTCCCAAGGGTATTAGTGCCATGTGAAATTCCAACAGCTTCGCCCAGGAATTGAACTCGCGTTGACGAGTCCATTTCCTACGACTCTAACCATTAGATCACGCACCTCCACGTTTATATTGAACAATATTTTGATTTATAAAAATCATCTTCAGAGCTTGTTTTTACTCCGGACTCATAAAATATTATTTTCAGATTCTCTCTCGATGATTCCGGACTAAAAAAAAAACTAGCTCTGAAGATGATTTTTATAAATCGAAATATTGTTCAATACTAGCTATGAATATGATATAAAATATTTTCATTTTAACAGCTTGTGTGTTTTCATATCCTTTTATCTATACTATACCGTCGGATTCATTTCCTTACTCTTAACATATATATATATATATATATATATATATATATATATATATATATATGTGTGTGTGTGTGTGTGTGTGTGTGTGTATACTTGATGATAGCTGATTGTCATTGATTGGTGATACTTACATAGAGTCGGCCATCTCTTTCGTGGAACATTTGCATGAAATCGTCGAAGAGTTCGTAAAAGCTGTCGCAGATGGAATCGATTTTGGCCATCTCGACACTGTTTCTGCCATAAAATCCTGTGGACGAAGAATATAGAATTCATATGTTGAAAAATACGTACAATCATATACAAATAATAGGATAATAATAATAATAATAATAATAATAATAATAATAATAATAATAATAATAATAATAATAATAACAGTTCATTCACGATCAACATATTTGTTGGAATATTTGGTGATATAAGGAGTGCTCTAATTCCCCACCTGGATTTATAGACTTATCCAAGGTCACGTGGTTTACTCCTCCGGCCAATCAACAAGCCATACTGCGTGGCTGATACACTACTTAAACACTGATACTTGCCACAGTTCATTTGAAATCATTGAGGAGGAACATACGACCATTGACGAAGGAACTGAGGACTCTTTGCCAGAAGAACCAAAGGATTCATTATCGGAAGAAATTACGACCATTGACCAAGGAACTGAGGACTCTCTAATCAGTGTGTGTGTGGGGGGGGGGTTCACAGTCAAGTCTGACCCAAGGTTCCAATCGACAGTATAAACACTCTTCCAACTGTATCCCGCTCCAAAATCCAATATCCAAACTTATTTCTTTGTCCCGCTCGTCTCGACAACAAAATGCTAATGCAGTCGTTTTCCCTGGCCTGAAGAATAAGTCCTTTAAATACACCTCAATTTCACCACATCCGGGCTCCTCACTCATAATTGTCCGTGCAGCACGTGCGACACTCGTCAGCACGGCGCGACCACCTACATCCGGGCCACTAGGCTATTTCTTAATTTAACTGATCGTCCACAGCTCTCACATTCTGAAGGAAGCGGGTTCGACTCTAGGTCAGTCCTACACGCCAGGCAAAGCCTAGCCCGCTTCCTTCGAGAATACGACAAGTCTTCACGCCCGCCACTCTCTCTGTCACACCGTGTTGCACGAGGTAGGTATCCTCTCTCACTACAGACTCTTTACCAGAAGAACCAAAGGATTCATTATCAGAGGACTTTTTTTTACCAAGGATCCAATTCCACTGGACAAGCGCTTTGGCCTAAGACCTACAGAATTTGATATAAAGTTCTAGCACGGACACGTGTAGATGTTTTTGTAACAGTTGTTCAAAATGATATTGACGTATTTAAAAAAAAAAATTTTAAGAAAAAAGGAATCTATTGATATTGGAAATTCGGTTTCTATTTGTCTGTAACCGAGACTACGTCAATGATCACGTCACTGATCACGTCACAATACCGAAAATCGTCAATATATAGAATAAAGAACAACCTTGTTTTAATTTATTTGAATTTAACTGTGAGAAACTTGATTTTATTAGAAAGAAAACTTATTTATTTGAATGTTGACAGAAAAACTATTATTTATGTCTATCATATTTTTAATATAAGATTTCAAAGATCTGTTTACATTTTTTACGAAAGAGCGTGGAAAAAAAAATCCTTTATATGTACATTTTAAGTCGATAAAATCGAGATAAATATAAAAGAAATTTTTTTGCAGTAAAATTAAAATATTCGTTCAATCTTAATAAGATTTTATAGAATTATGTAAAATTGAGTATATTTCTTAAAAAAAAAAAAAAAAGATTGTCGTCCGTCGTAAAATAAAAAGTCTCACACCTCTTTCAAAAATTAATTTTTACATCGCCCAGAAGGTGTTTTTTCTTGTCATTCTAATAACAGTGTAACAATATTAACATAAGTATGTAATGATTTACAAACAACTGTTGTATATTCTCTTTCTTTATTTCTATTATTATATTATATTATATTTATTATATAAATAGAAGTTATTATTTACTTCTATAACCTTGCTGATGAGACCTAATAGGTCGAAATGTACATTCAGGGATTGACATTTTCTCAATTTGTTTGGCCTTACATTTGAACATATATGCCCGCCTAAATTCATTAATTATTAACTAATTAATTTTCAAAATTAGGTATGACTTCAATTAAGCACATATCCTCAAAAATATATATATATATATATATATATAATAAGTAAAGTCGTCGGGGCGGCCTAATGTCGGTATGAGCCATACAGCGAGGGAGTCTATCCACTTTTCACTAGCGTTAGACCAAGGAGATTGTTTTTGCGTCTGAGGTGGAGCGTCACACCTACCATCAGCTTCTTACTTTACCCCACAGATCCCTGTGCTACTCATACGATGAGTTGACGAGGGCCGGTATCAAACTAGGAACCTTAGCCATTCATATATATATGTGTGTGTGTGTGTGTGTGTGTGTGTGTGTGAAGATAGGAGGGTTGGAGTAAATCCGACAGTATGAGGTAAGATAAAAGGAAAAGTGGACAAAAAATAATAACTCAAACAAGTAGATGTAGGAGAGAAATATTTCGTTCCGCTTTAAGCGAGTAACTTCATCAGTCTGTTTATTTAACTATTCATCTTATCTCTCCGAACAAACTACAATCATCTGATCTTTCTCTCTCCACTTTCCATGATAGATATCCTCTTATCAATGTTATCTAGAGTGATCGGTTTCTATTACCAGGATTCTTGGCCTTCTTACGACGGGACTCTCACTTCTGAAATTCATCTGCTC
>CM042175.1:4804377-4820696 GCA_023376005.1 Doryteuthis pealeii
AAAAGAGAGGAGATTTATCGACGCTTAAACGTTTCGGTTCCTTTAAACCTTCATCAAGATGTATTATGGAGTGAAGAAATTGATGGATATTTTATAGATGACAGATAAAAAATCTTTATAGATTTTTTTTCGTTGTGTAACTGTATTTGTTCAGCGTTAAGGAAACCGAAACGTTTAAGCGTCTATAAATAAATTTATCTCATTTTTGGAACACTTGTTTTTTAAAATTTTTTAATAATGTCGGATTTATTTCGGATCGGCCTGTCAGCTTGGCAGTCCGGTTTCAAATCACGCACAGGGCGGTCTTCCGATCTATAGCTCTGCTGATGAGGCCTAATAGGCCGAAATGTACATACAGAGATTGATTTTTCTCGATTTGTTTAGCCATACATTTAATAGGTATTCCCGCCTAATTCATTATTAATTAATTAATTTTCTAAATTAGGTACGACTCCAATTAAGCACTTATTCTCCCTAATATATATATAAATATATATATATATATATATATATATATATATATATATATATATATATATATATCAACTTACCACTTTTTACTATTTAAGACAAATAATGTATTATACACAATTATTTTTTGGACATTTCGGGATTTTAGGAGAGAATCTTTGATGAAATTTGTTTTTGTAACCGAGATTTTTTTATTCCCTTTTATCCACTCGTACATTTGATTATCGGATTGTTCAGCTCGTATCCAAAAACAGACAATACATTTTTGTTTGTATTTGTTACAGAAAAGAATAGCTTATACCTAAAAAAAAATGTTGATTTGAACTTCACTCGACAGTTCAGTATTCCTGAAAAGGCTTCAGATATAAAAAGATATAAAAGCCTAAAAACAAATTTAGCAAATAGCTCGTACAACGGGTGTCCTATTTAATAAAACAGTTTGATTGTCTGCAAATGAATACAGAATGAATCTAGCACACGAACATATAGATTTTCTTTTTTGTTTAGTAAGTTTTTTTTTACTGTTTTGTGCTTCCGTAGAATTGTAACCTACATCAAATTACTTATTTGAAAAAAAAAAGAAAAAAAAAGATATCGATTTTGGAGAAGCCTCGCTTTCCGTCATCTCAAAGCGTCTTTATTTCCCCGGGGGGTCCTTGGTTCTTTTTTTTTTTTTTTTTTTTGCATTTAAATGAAAACCGGTTAGCTTCTACTGATCGTAAGAGAATGAAAATTCAAATTTATTTTTTTTTGTTCGTGTAGATCAAACAAAAGCATTTATCATTGTAAACTTTTTTCGCCCAGTTAGCTGGTTCTGTAAAATACGTCAACTTCACCTCTGCAGAGAGATAAGATACCCCTCCCCAAATGAGCCAAAACAGGTCAATTTTTGAATGGCAATCACTTTTGTAGTGACTGCAAATGGGTGGCGACCCATAATTCCTGATAGGATTGTGATGGCCGAGAGATTTGTGACACAGGTTCCCTGACTGATGTGCCAAATACGAGGTGTACTGAAAAAGTATCGAGACTGAAGCTGTGTTTACCGGGAGAGAAATTAACAATACTTTCTTTGGTGTTGCGCCAGGAAGGCTTACTTGTAACGCCTCCACCCCGCCAAAAAACAACCAGCGCTTAAGGCGTTTTTCCCAAAAGGTTAATGCAATATTTTACCACCTCCAATCTTTTTTCGACAAGTAAATGTAAATATTTTAATCTTTTAAAAATATGAGTTACTTTTAACACCTTCAAACCACAAAAAAAAAAAAATTGTCGATAAAAACGCCTTCAATCGACAAATTATTTTTTCATATAAAACAGGCACCGCTTCAACTAAGGACTTCCTTCATAGTTGGGTTTGTTTTTTGACCTATCACCGCCTAGCGTTTTATTTTAAAGGCAGGAGACTGGGACGGAAATATGCGAATTGTACCAAGGTATAAAAAGTGAAGCTGTATTTACCAAGACAATGAATAAAACGTTCATTTCCCTAAAAAAAAAGTGTTTTTAAAATTATCTAGCTGAAGCTGTATTTATCAAGACATAAATTAACTGTGTGGCGTGTTGAAAATATTGAGACTGAAGCTGTATTTCTGTTGGCATCCTTCCGTCCGTTAAAGACGATGGTGTAGTATTCTTTTTTAACTCCATGGGTGGCTGAACAGGCCAATTTTTGAATGGCAATCTCTGTTGTAATGACTGTAAACAAACAGTGATGCTTGCTGGGGTTGCTGTTGTCTCTCCTTTCTTTTGGCTCTCTTTTCTGTGTCGGCTTCTTTCCTCTCTTTTTCACTCCTTTCCGTTCCTTGTCTGACGAGGAGGCGCCAGGCCGCTCAGTTTTCTGCACCAACCTCCCATGTGTTGGTGTTGGTGTGGCATGTCTTCATGTCCTTCTTGCAGACATCTTTAAAGCGTAGGCGGGTCTCCCTACCGGTCGGGTGCCCTCTACTAATTCACCATACAGTAGGTGTTTGGGATGCGGCCTTTGTCCATCCTCCTGACATGCCCAAGCTAGCACAAGCGTCTCTCGTAGATAATGGCGAACATGCGGTTTATGTTGCTAGTTCCAACACGTCTATGCCAGCAGATGCGTAGGATGCGGCGTAGGCATCTGAGGTAGAAATTGTATATTTTCCTCTCGTGGAACATGGACAATACGTGGCGTATTATTTGCATTATTTTGACTATTGTTCTCATCTTCATTGTTATCTGTACAATGTTTCGGCCGATATACCCTCCGGCCTTCTTCAGGTATTTCTTGTCGGACTCGGGAACCTTCTTTTTGGACTCGGAAACCTTCTATTCGAACTCGGAAACCTTCTTGTCGTAATCGGGAGCCATCACGGAACTTTGAACCTAACCCTTTATTCAATCCACGGAGATATCCTATTCTCATTCCGCTAACCATAGCTGGGGTACAGGTCTTAAGTTGTGTTAATTATTATTCTATGCTACTGCAGCCCCTGGTCAGGACTGAACCTGCAGTCTAGCGATAGCTGTCCCTTAGAACTGTCTTAACCTAACTCCTTTATCTACTAGGCTATGTGTCCAAAAGGGCACATCGACCGAAACGTTGTACAGATAACAGTGAAGATGAGGTCAATAGTCCGAATAATCCAAATAATACTAATTATTAAGCCTCATCTAAAAAATTCAGAGAAATAGTGTAGATAACAATAAAGATGAGGACAATAGTCCGAATAATCCAAATAATACTAATTATCAAGCCTCATCTCAAAAATTCAGAGAAATAGTGTAGATAACAATAAAGATGAGGACAATAATCCGAATAATCCAAATAATACTAATTATCAAGCCTCATCTCAAAAATTCAGAGAAATAGTGTAGATAACAATAAAGATGACGACAATAGTCCGAATAATCCAAATAATGCTAATTATGAAGCCTCATCTCACAAATCCCGAGAAATACGTGGTTTGTTGGAAGTATTGAGAATGAAGCTGTATTTACCTATATAGAAATGAATAATGTAGTTACCGTTAATTCTCCCCAAAAATACGTGGTGTTTCGAGACTGAAGTTGTATATTGGAAATTTGGTAGTTCCACATATTTTTTCTTCATCTGTAAAATAGGAACAAAAATCTTCTCGATTATTAACAGAAGCGATCAGTCAGGTAATGGTCGAAACGTAACAGATTATTTTTAACCTTCGTCGTAAAATCGGTTGGAGAATTAGATGTTGAAATAGCAAGTGAATGACATTAGTCCTTGGCTGCAGTATATAGGTAATTATTCAGTTGACCAACATACAGGGATATATATATATATATATATATATAATATATATATATATATATATATATGGTCATACACACACACACACACATATATATATATATATTTATATATAACCAACAAGACTTCCCCCCCATCTATTATGCACACACAAACACACACACACATATATATATGTGTATGATGTGTGTGCGTTTATATATATGTGTGTGTGCGTGTGTATATATATATAATAGATGGTGGGAAGTCTTATATATATACACACACACACACATATATATATATATATATAATATATATATATATATATACTTGAATGTTCACATGCAATTTGTTCAGTAATTTTAACCTAATGACTTGAAAAAGACGCTAGATGATTACTTACCGTTACACACACATACACACACCTACTCACACACACACACACACACAGACACACATACACACACATACACAGACACACCTACTCACACACACATACACACACATACACACACATACACACACACATACACACAGACACCCCTACTCAAACACACATACACACACATACACAGGCACACCTACTCTCACACAGACACAACGCACACACACATACACACACATACACAGACACACCTACTCACACACACATGCACACACATACACAGACACACCTACTCTCACACACACACGCACATACACAGGCACACGTACACTCTCACACACACACGCACACACACATACACACACATACACAGACATACCTACTCACACACACATACACACACATACACAGGCACACCTACTCACACATACATACACAGACACACCTACTTACACACACATACACACACATACACAGACACACCTACTCACACACACACACGCACACACATACACACCCATACACAGACACACACACTCGCACACCCATATATATATACACTCATATATATATATATATAACACGTGTCTGTGGATGACTGATATATATATATATATAATATATATATATATATATTATATATATATATATATATATTGTGACGTTAGCGTTGCAATTTAGGTGCAATTCCTGTTATAAAAATCTGCAGTTGTTCTGCATTTGCAGTTGATTCAGTTCGGTTTAACTGAGCCAGTTGTTCGTAGCAGTTGTCTCAATTGAAAAGGACCAATCCAGACCCCACACAGCTATGCCTTCTTACACGTTGTATTATTTCAATGGCCGCGGACGGGCCGAAATTTGTCGCATGTTGTTTGCAGCGGCCGCTGTTCAATACACAGACAAGAGAATTGAATTTAATGAATGGGAACAATGGATGAACAGTAAGTATCCCAGCATGCCTCAGCTTCCTCTTATTTCTTCTCTGTTGGTTCGGTGGTTGGTTAGATTTTACAGCATCTCTGAATTATTTGGATTATTCGGACTATTGTCTTCATCTTTATTGTTATATACACTATTTCTCTAAATTTTTGAGATGAGGCTAGATAATTAGTATCATTTGGATTATTCGGACTATTATCCTCATCTTTATTGTTATATACTCTATTTCTCTGAATTTTTGAGATGAGGCTTGATAATTGGTATTATTTGGATTATTCGGACTATTGTCCTCATCTTTATTGTTATCTGCACCATTTCTCTGAATTTTTGAGATGAGGCTTGATAATTTGTATTATTTGTATTATTCGGACTATTGTCCTCATCTTTATTATTTGCACTATTCCTCTGAATTTTTTAGATGAGACTTGATAATTAGTATTATTTGTATTATTCGGACTATTGTCCTCATCTTTATTGTTATCTACACTATTTCTCTGAATTTTTGAGATGAGGCTTGATAATTAGTATTATTTGTATTATTCGGACTATTGTCCTCATCTTTATTGTTATATACACTATTTCTCTAAATTTTTGAGATGAGGCTAGATAATTAGTATTATTTGGATTGTTCGGACTATTGTCCTCATCTTTATTGTTATCTACACTATTTCTCTGAATTCTTTTAGATGAGGCTTGATAATTTGTATTATTTGGATTATTCCGACTATTGTCCCCATCTTTATTGTTATATACTCTATTTCTCTGAATTTTTGAGATGAGGCTTGATAATTTGTATTATTTGAATTATTCGGACTATTATCCTCATCTTTATTGTTATATACTCTATTTCTCTGAATTTTTGAGATGAGGCTTGATAATTAGTATTATCTGGATTATTCGGACTATTGTCCTCATCTTTATTATTTGCACTATTTCTCTAAATTTTTAGATGTGGCTTGATAATTAGTATTATTTGTATTATTCGGATTATTGTCCTCATCTTTATTGTTATCTACACTATGTCTCTGAACTTTTGAGATGTGGCTTGATAATTAGTATTATTTTTATTATTCAGACTATTGTCCTCGTCTTTATTGTTATCTACACTATTTCTTGTTAAATGGTCATATCTATCTATCTATCTATCTATCTATCAGTCATTTCGAATCTATCTATATATATATCTTATAGTTTTTACATCTATCTATCTATCTATCTATCTATCAGTCCGTTCGTATCTATCTATCTCCCTATCTTTCTTTCTTTATTTCTTTCTTTCTATCTATCTATCTATCTATCTATCAGTCTGTTTGTATCTATCTATCTATCTATCTATCTATCTATCTATCTATCAATCAGTTCGATTGTATCTATATATCCATCTACCTCTCTCAGTCTGTTCATATCTATCTAAATTTGTTATTTATCTATGTAAGTCTGTTCATATCTATCTATCTCAGTCTCTATCTATCCCATCTATCTATCTATCTATCCATCTATCTATCTATCTATCCATCTTAATCCATATAACTATTTCAGTCATGTCTTGCCACATTTTGTCCGGGTGTATCATCCACCCGAAAAATATCTACTTTGCTGATTGCTTCATAAAACTACTGAAGCAAGACAGCAACCGAAAATGTCCAAAATAACATAGCTACCCCAAAACATTCCAGCACCCTACCAACCCGGCACCCAACCACTCCGCCACCCTACCATTCCGGCCTCCTACCACTCCGCCACCCTACCATTCCGGCCTCCTACCAACCCGGCACCCTACCAACCCGGCACCCTACCACACAGCCACCCTACCATTCTGGTCCTCTACTATTCAGTATGCAATTATTAAATTCCTTAAAGTCGGTCAGCCTCACTTTCCGTTGATATTTTCTTGGTCATTCGATGAGTCTCTTATTGGAAAACATTATATATATATATATATATATATATATATATATATATATATATATATATATATTATACTAGCAAATATATGCACCCTCCGGGTGCAAGTATTTAAGTTTTAATATAATGAAATATTATATCAATTTAGAAAGGCTAATGAAAATGAATAAGAATGCAGATAAAAAGATTTGGAACAGAGGGGGTATGATTAAAAGATAGAACAACTTTGAAACTAACTCTTCCATCATTTTCCGTACTCCCGTCTTTCATTGGTAAATTCTCCTAATTTAACTATTTAGTTAAAATAGGAAGTAAAGAATGATATTACAGTTATTTCTTCTTGTTAAGGGATTTCTTTTCAGATTTATCCCCGAGATTTTTGCTTATATTCAATAAGATAAAACCAAACAATTAGAAATCAATAATACTAAGCACATATTTATTAAAATCAAATTTTTAAGACCAATATGCAAATTAGCCTTCCCGTTCACACTGTAAACCGCTATTTTGTTGTGTATATAAATACAATTGTATGTTCTTAGAATGTAGATATGGTCAGCAGTATTAATAATGTAAAACAATTTTATTAATAATTGAGGTTTAAATAAAAATAAAATCATGGAGAATGTAAGGGAATTGTGACTTGTATAGTAATATAGTTTCGGTTACAGACAGACAAACCTACAATCTCCATTATAATAAGATATATATATTTATATATATATATATTCTTCTAAATATTTCTTATTGCATATCCATATTAGTAAAATAAAATAGAATACATCCTGTTTTATCCATTCAACATTTTCTTTCCTTTATTTTTCATTTCAACACACACACACACACACACACACACACAGACATATATATATAATATATATATATATATATATATATATATATATATATATATATATGTTGAAATGAACACTTAATACCATTTAGTCGGAATTGTTGGTTCAACCAACAATTATAATTGATGTCATAAATTAATTACTTGATTGGCTGGTTGGTTAGTTGGATTTACGGCATGTCAATCCTTGTTGGGTTATTTCATGCCGAATACATTTTGTTTTATTCATTCTTGATGGGTATATGGTGGGTGATTAGTAAAGAGTTATATATATTTAGGTAATTTACATCACACCATAAGGAAACATGCATAAAGGTAGAAAAACAAAGAACTCATATATTTAACAAATAAAATGTGTATTGAAACAAAAATTACAATAATAAGGATACTGATCAAAGTCCTGCAAAAATGTTTTTTTTAAATGTTCATGTAATAAGTTAAGTAGAGTTATTGAGTTGTCTCAAAGTAAGAAAGAAAGAGTTCTGTGTTCAGAATCAAATCAGCAGTCAAGTTATTTAGAGAGATAGAAAGATATAGTTTGTATTGTTGCATACCCTTCTCATTACTTACTTCTTACTTCTATTCTTCTTCTGTTCTTCTGACATCTTAAGTTCTTCTAGGTCTCTTCTAACGTCTGGACTTATCGTGGGGACTTCGTGTCTGGTCTTCCATTGGGGATTTCTCTTTATTAGAAGCCCTGTGTCATTGTTAGTTTTTAGATAATAACACAAGACATCGATTTACTTTGATCATATTTTATTCTCGAACATCCCCCACCTGCGCAGATCGAGTCGGAGCGTGTATAACACGACTCACCACCGTCGTGGTTTCTCGCCGACTGATAAAATCTATTTCTAATCTAAACCAGAAGAGGGTCTTCTCCACCGATTCTCACGGTATCCACCGGAAGGAAGGATCAGGACAGGCCAAGCCCTGTCATTCAAATCTTTCAAGGCCATGGGCTGCAGCTTATAACGGCCATTTTGATTTCTACACTATTGCACATGAATATTAGGTATCTAATAATTATGTAACAGCAATACCTTCAGCAGTAGGCGAATATTTCTTTAAAACGAGAGACGTGGACTCGTTCGGGCATGCTTGATCTTTCTGACTTGTTCTTCGAAAAGCCTTCGCTTATATAGAGCCTAGATAGGCTCCAAAAAAGGTCTTTTTGAGATAAACTTCTTTTTAGGCGTGAACGCCTCTGATTGGTTGAAAATTATCATTTTTAATATTTCTCTTATTCTTTCTAATCCTGCGCCAATCCACATGCGCAAAGCGTTTATTTTCGTCATTTTATTTTTGCTTTCAGAGCGTTAACTTCCGGCTCACTATATGCGTTCTGCGCATGCGTGCTTATAGTTGGCACTGTTATGGTCACGTGATCGAAGTTTGAGACTGAACGCGCCATTTTGCTTGCTTTTTTTATTGTGTAAACATGACCGATCCACTAGTAGTATGAACCAAGGAAGTAACCCGATTTCTCTAGTCGGAGGGAGTGTCAGGGGCTGAAATTCATCTGAAGCTTTTCGCACAATTCGGGGACAGTGTACTACCAGGTAGAAGTATTTATGAGTGGATAAAGAAGTTTAAAAGTATCCGGAAAAGCGTGACGCACGAAGATGGAACAGGACGCCCATCAACCTCTACCACCGATAAGAAAATTTAGCAAGCTCGAGAGATGGTATTGGCGAACCGGTGAGTTATCATCGATGAAGTAGATTTTTCTCTGTCAATCAAATCATCCACGATGAGCTGGGCTTCCATAAAACAAGAAAGTGAATAATCTTTAATATACCTTGTATCATACTAATAGAATTAATGACGTTTGCCTGTGGACAACTACACATGGACACACCAGTGTATACCTTTGAATAATTGTTACATAATTCATGGATCGCCAATGAATTGCGTAAGCATTGTAACGAGATATATTTGAATTGAATCGTTGAAGATTCAAAATCGGATGGGGTTGAATGGAAAAGTACCTTTGGAAGCGTGTGATAGTTTTAAGTTTTTAGTTAGTTGCGACCAGTTGCTAATCGAGGGAATACGTACTCTCAAACATGTCGTTTCTCACCGCGCGGTTTTGGGCTGGGGTTGTTTTAATAACAGCTATAAAGAAAACAACAAAGTCTTGCTTTATTAATGAACAAACAGGAATGTATAGATACCCAACCCGAACAAGAAGTAGAATCCACCCGAGAAAAAAGCCCAGAGAAGCTGTCATGAACCCGTAGACAAGAGAAGATTATTATATACCCGATATGGGAACGGGTATATAGCATAATCACGAATATTATTTCAAAGTGAATACTCGTCTCACCGATTCCATTTTTTTGTGTATTTTATCGTTATTCCTCCAAAAAGACGACCCATGGAAACACCAGTGTAGACCTCTGAATAATAACGAATATCATTTCAAAGTGAATTCTCGTCTCACCGATTCCATTTTCTGTGTGTTCTACCGTTATTCCTCCAAAAAGACAATGACACATGGAAACACCAGTGTAGACCTTTGAATAATAACGAATATCATTTCAAAGTGAATACTCGTCTCACCGATTCCATTTTCTGTATGTTCTACCATTATTCCTCCAAAAAGACTTTAAAGACATTAATGTTTCCATTTCTTTTTTGTTCTTCTTTGTAGAAATGCCAACAGCTTCATTGCCAGTTCTTGAACTCGATCCCAAACAACAAATACCTCAGAGCATGTCCATTGCCAGATTTTTGGCGCGCGAATTTGGTAAGTATTGGCATTTATTCAGGGACCCCGTCCTCCCCCTCACCCCCAAAAAACAGCAATGCTGGTTTGTACGTCTCTCTCTCTCTCTCTTTCTCTCTCTCTCTCTCTCTCTCTCTGAATCTGGTTGGAAACAAAGTGTTATCTAAAGAAAAGAAACATTTAATTTATTGTTCATTTCTGTCTGAGTTTTTCTGTCTACTTTTCAGTAGCAATACTTTTTGAACACAGTCGGAAAATTCTAACTGAAAACACACATATACTGCACAAAAAACGGGTATATTCGCAGAGTCCCGTCCCGGCATCCTGCCTCAAAAACCGCTAGCCGGTGGCTGCTGAAAAAAACAACGTAGCCGAACTAGGATTAGGGTTTAGGGTTAGGGTTAGGGTTGGGGTTTAGGGTTACTTTAATGGGAAAACAAATTAATAATTTGGGCTCTGTTTTTTCTGGGTCACCCAGTATAAAATTTGGAATAAAACTGTTAATTTTAACTAGGGGGGTTTAGGATTAGGGTTAGGGTTTAGGGTTAGCGTTAGAGTTAGGGTTGGAGTTGGGGTTAGGGTTGGGTTTTCGGGAATTAGGTTTTTTTTTCAAGTGACACCGCTTCGTCTATGGACTTCAATCGTAGCTGGTGTTTCTTTTTCAGCAGCCACCGCCTAGCGGTAATTGAGGCAGGATGCCAGGACGGAACTCTGATTATTACCGAAAAAAAAAACAACAAAACAAAACCTTCAAATACTCAAAACCCTATACATTAAACAATAAACCCCCACCTTAAACAAAATCAACTTCGAAACCAGCCAACATATTCTCAAATGCCTATAATTTCCCGCCAATTCTCCTCCCACCATTCCCCATAACATTCTAATAAACTTGTGAGTCCCTCCTCCTCCTTATTCCTACTGCTACTGTTCGTTTAAAAAGAAACAATGGAAAAATCTCACCAGTTTCACACTTAATGATGGCACTAACTAGTGTAGAAACTACTCGTGTTAGAAATTTTGGTGGATTCATACACCAATTCCATCCTGATATAAAAAAAAAAACTGAAAAAAAAAACTTGTCAGACAAGAATTGTCCGTCGAGTTCAACAAAACGTGCATGAAAGAAAAAATGCTATATATATATATATATATATATATATATATATTATATATATATATATATACGTGTGTGTATACATGTATTTGTCATACCGGGTTGACTAGCGCGGTGGTTTTCGGCATGCGGTGAAATTGACTGTCACGTCGGGCAATGTTTTTTTCATATCAGAATGAGCAAGGTGAGCTTATTGTTACAGGGTGCACTGCCGACGACAAAACAACAAAAATTAGGCCCTACATTGTTTAGCCTTACATTTGAACATATATGCCCGCCTAAATTCATTAATTATTAACTAATTAATTTTCAAAATTAGGTATGACTTCAATTAAGCACATATCCTCCAAAAATTTTCGGCTAAAAGCCATATCAAATAAACACATTGTTTGTTTACTCACTCATATATATATATTATATATATATATATATATATATATATATATATATATATATTATATATTGATCGAAAGAAAAACCTTTCTACAACTATATAAATATAGATATGTTTGCCGAGTTCGCTTGTCATGATTATTTTTTATAATTATCGAATTTTATACGATATACGCATTGTAATTGCCTTCAAGCAAATAATAATAATAATAATAATAATAATAATAATAATAATAATAATATATATATATATATATATATATATATATATATATATATATATATGAAGTAGTCAAACAATGTGTTTGAAATGACAATTTCTGGGAGATTATGTGCTTAATTAAAGTCATACCTAATTTTGTTAATTAATTAATTATAACTAAATGAATTAGGCGTGCATATCGGTTTAAATGTAAAGCGTAAACAAATCGAGAAAAAGTCATCTCTGTATGTACATTTCAGCCTATTAGGCCTCATCAGCAGAGCTATAGACAGGGCAATGCTTTGTGCGTGATTCGAACCCTACCTGTCAGGCGGACATTCTAACCACTACACTAGCTGTCTTCCCCATAATTTATTGTTCATTTTAAACTGGTATTCATTTTTGTCGGCCTTTGCCATTTCAAATACATTGTTTGACTACTTCATACTGTCGTGCCATAAGTCACCAAAAAAGTGCGCTATAAATACCAGTTTAAAATGAATGATAAATTGTGGGGATGCTAGCTAGTGTAGTGGTTAGAAATTGGTAGGGTTCGAATCACGCACAATGCACTACCCTGTCTATAGCTCTGCTGATGAGTCCTAATGGGTTGAAATGTACATACAGAGATGTCTTTTTCAAAGATTTATTAAGATTAAAAACATTTACGTCTAAAAACGGACCTATTTATCATTATGCTCTGATGATGATTTTTTATAAATCGAAATATTGTCAATATCAGCAATATATATATATATATATATATATACGTACATATCTAACCATATTTTTATTATTTCAAAAATGTTTCGCTGCCCGACGATTTTCCCGCTTAAACAATTAAGCTTGCATAGCATGGAACCAATGGTAGCAGACTTGTTTCCATGCAAACAAATATATACTAATATATATATATATATATATATATATATATATATATATATATTAGTATATATTTGTTTGCATGGAAACAAGTCTGCTACCATTGATTTCATGCTATGCAAGCTTAATTGATTGTTTAAGCGGAGAAATCGTCGGGCAGCGAAACATTTTTTAAATGACAAAAATATGGTTAAATATGTGCGTATATATATATATATATATATATACAGGATGTCCCAGAAGTTACACACCATCCTGTTTTTTTCAAAGTTGATTTCAAATCCCTGTTATTGAGAATCTTATTATAATGGAGATTGTGTGCTTTTTTGTCTGTAACCGAAACTATATCACTATTCAAGTTACAATTCCCTTAATATTGACATCACATATTCAATGATTTTATTTCTATTTTAACCTCTATTATTAATAAAATTGTTTTACATTATTAATACTGTTAACCATGTCTACATACTAACAACATACAATTATGTTTATAAATACAACAAAATGGCGGTTTACAGTGTGAAGGGGAAGGCTAATTTGCATATTAATATTAAAAAATCGAATTTAATAATTATGTGCTTGGTATTATTGATTTCTAACTGTTTGATTTTATTTTAATGAATATAAGCAAAAATCTCTTCAATGAATCTTAAATGAAATCCATTAACAAGAAAAAATAATTGTCATTTTATTCTTTACTTCCTCTTTCAACTAAATACTTAAATTAGAAAAAATAACAATGAAAGACGAGAGTGATGGAAGAGTAAGTTTCAGTTGTTCTATATTTCGATTATACCCCCCTATGTTTCAAATATTTTTTATCTGCATTCTTATTTAGTTTCATTGGCCTTTCTAATATAATATTTTATTACATTAAAACTTAAATACTTGCACCCGGAGGGTGCATATATTTGCTAGTAATTATAATAAATGCTCAAATTGAGAGATAGAAAATTAATTACGACAATCACTATCTATGAATATGTTTTTGAAATAAATAAAAGTGTTGTTTTTCAAAACCTCGATAATACATGACTTCTGGGACACCCTATATATATATATATATATATATATATATATATATATATATGTGTGTGTGTGTGTGTGTGTGTGTGTGTGTGTGTGTTTATGTGCGTGTGTGTATGTCCTTCCCTTGACAACTGATAATTATTGTCTTGTGTGTCAAGGGTTAACATTTCGGAAATTTCATTCTAAAAATTAACAAGTTGTAAAAAGAATATACGACTGTAATAAAGATGAAACAGATAATGGTAAAATTTTAATGGTCATTCTTTGGTAATATTTTGCAGGTTACCACGGTAAAACAAATCTTGAGATGGCACGAGTTGAATATATTACCGATTGTTTGTATGATATTTTGGACGACTACATGAAAATGTACCACGTAAAGACCGGTAAACTCAATGTAAGTATAATATGGTTGGCATCCTTCCGTCTACGAGAGACGATGGAGTAGTGTCAAAGTTTTTCCCCCCTCTTTGAATGTTGACCGTGCGTAGCGACCCATGATGCTTAAGGGATATAACCCAGGTGGATGAGCAGTCCATGACTTGCAATACTCCACTTTGGCCCTTTCTTGGGCTAGACGGGCGGTCGGAGAGGCCCCCTCCGATCAATCAGCTGGTCACGTCAAGCCCTAGTACCTATATGATTTTCCCAACCCTATTGCCCTTATGGCAAGCCCCAACTCCTTTTTAGCATATGGGTGCTAGAAGACTCTTGATGAAGACCGCACTATTAAAACGGTCGAAACAGATTCTGTCAGCAAACTATTAACATCATTTGTTTTTTTCAAATAAAATGTTAAATTCATACGTCGGATTAACTTCCATTTACTATTATATATATATATAATATATATATATATATATATATATATATATATATATATATATATTTAATTTTTCTTCAGTGTTTATCTTTGACTAATATTTTGTCCTTATTTTCCAGACACAAACAGAGCAAAAATCTGGAGACAAGGAAACCAGGGTCGTAAGTATAAGTTTTTTTTCTTTTTTTAAAGTTCATTTTTAGAAATATCTATTTTCTAATATCTTTTAATCTCATGAGCCATTTTAAGCAAGTGTTTCATTACTTTTTTTGTAATTGCCCTTGTATACCTTTTTTTAAAATATCTTTTCTCTTTAGAATTTAAATCTGTCAACAATATACATGATAGAAGGTCATAATAAGATACCTACGCCTGGCCACTGATTTATGGATGATACTGCAATGATAATAGGTTGGCTAAACTTGCAAATTGGTCGGAAAATTAAAACGGAAAGTTTTTTGGTGTTCCCATATGACAGTTTAACAACAGTCTATGAATGAACTTTTTGCAAGTGGGTTATGGTTTAGGGGCTTGGTGATTAAGGTTGTTTTTAATTAGGTATTGCTTAAAAAAGCAGCAAAAACACAAAATTACTATACATTTAATTAACCATTGAAATTAATTATTGAACCCAACGTTAGACACATTAGTCTCAGTTGTTTGTGTTAGTATTGCAATGTATAATTTCAATTAAACTTGGTTTAAAAAATATTTTCCAACATTAAATGTATCAACAACAAAAAAAACACCCTCCGGGTGGTGTAAAAATGAATTTTTAAAAGATATTGTCTGAGTGGAAGCAGTTAAAAATTCGATGTTTAAGGGTTTTTATCATAAGTAAGCAAAATCATTAAATTTATTAAAGAAGTAAAAAAATTAGCAATTTGAAATGTAAACTTAGTCATGTTCCCCTCAAATGGGTGAATCTATTAATTATTAATTAGATAATTATTTTTAATATTTTGCACAAATTTTACACAAAATCGTAGGTATTTCTTTATTTGTAAACTTTTAGTTAACTTATTGTGACTGAAAAAGGAGCGAGATTAAAAAAATAATTTTTTAAATGAATTACAAATTTGGCAAATAATTTTTCCATTTAAAGTAATACAATTTTCTAATTAATTTCATAGTTTATATATTTTATTTATTTAAATAATATATAGTTTATTTATTACAATTGAAAGGATTCAAACATTGAATTATAAAGAATAGCTATATATCTATTTTATTATAAATCATTGTTCTTTATTCTTATGTATTGGAGACTTTGGTAATTGTGACGTAGGCAGTGACGTCATTTTTGTTACAAAAACCGGAAGCGAATTCTCCATTATTAATAGATTGT
>CM042175.1:4825796-4878296 GCA_023376005.1 Doryteuthis pealeii
CGGGATTAATAATAATGGATCAACGAGTCAAACTTTTTTTTATTCCTCCTAGTCAGATATATTTGTAACTCCCCACTGGGGAGGTTCAGTGAGCTTCGGCCACTGGATCAGATTCAGTAAAATAATAGCGTCGATCCCAGGGGCTATCCCCCCAGGCAATACCTACCCCCTTGACTTAAAGGGGCAGGGCTGGGTTTATTGCCCAGTGACTAAGGCGCCCCCTGGAGGGGGAATACCGACGGGATCGACGCAATTTTTTCCACCTGCCACCCATGAGTCTCGGCTTGTGGATGGTCCCACGTTAATAGGGCCTTGTGCCTAACCCGTACAAGTGGGGTACGAGGTAAATAACCCAGTCAGATATATTTACCAAAAGTACATTAAAATATATTTGAAATTTAATGTCTCCTGGACGACATATTTCTGCCTTTAGGGTTTATTTCCTTATTAGTCTTTGGAATTCGTTGTTTTATTTTCGGGGTTTCATCCAGACATACATACACAGACACAACTGCCCTTTATATATGTATAGATAACTTACATTTCGACATCAGTTTTTCTTTTAAGCATGTTTCAGTAAAAACTACAGACACGGTGCCATTTTGGTAACTTTTTTATTGAGTGTTACAAGATATATATATATATATATATATATATATATATATATATTGTTGAGTTTTTAAAGATAAATGTTTATTATAGATAGCTACCCAGGTTTCTTGCTAGGTCGCAATCATCAGGCTGTCAAATTAGATCCCATGGTATTTATTGAAGATCTTTTCTTAAGAAAAAAAAGATCTTCAATAAACACCATGGGATCTAATTTGACAACATGATGATTGCGACCTAGCAAGAAACCTGGGTAGCTGTCTATAATAAACATTTATCTTTAAAAACTCAACAAATTAAATAAATATTAGCTCTCACAATTTGTGATTGAGCACTGTATTTTCTTTGTTTCATCACACAAAAAAATTGTTTATATATATATATATATATATATATATATATATATATATATATATATATATATATATATATATATACAAACATTGGTTCAGTTTTATATGAATGTTACCGAAATGTCTTCTCACCTCTCGCGAACTTTCACTGGAAATTTGCAAGTGTTGCTAAAAAAAAAAAATTTTCTTTAACTCTTTGCCTACTTTCAACCACCCACAGCGGCTCTCCCAAGCACTGTGATCCTACTGTAAGCCACTAGAAACGGCTCTCACAGGTTTTACTTGTTTACACACTGAAAAAAAACTTCTTTGAATAGAATGAGTTCTGCAGTGAATAGATAGTGAATTGAAAATATCCACACGCCATCATCATCATCATCATCATCATGGTGCACTCGTAGCACGGATATCCATGCCAATCTCTCGCCAACCGTCCCTATCGTTCATTGCCCTCAGGAGGTCCTCAATGTAGCATCCATAATCCGTGCAGTGTTGGTCAATGTAGGTATTTGTTGGGCGGTTCGCACTGGCGTGCCAACGTGCTGCTATCCATAGGATAACGTCACTTATGAGTTCGTCCTTGCTTCTCCAGCGGTGCCAAGCATGTCTTGTTCGTCTCACTCGGATGGTTTGTGAGAGAGAGGGGCAAGACATATAAAAATACCAAGAATATTTGGTACAGCCGTGGGTGAAACTTGGTAGACAAAGAGTTAAAATACAATGAAACGTAACGAAAAAATATAGAAAAACCGCAGATATTCAAAATTACAAATGACAAATCATCCAGAAAAAATTAAAATTGTCACCCATACAATTCAATGTTTCTGAACTTTTTTTCCAGGTGTAGGTAACTATGGTAACATCAAAGAATCCCCAAAATTTGAACTTCCAATTCTAGAAACTGACGGAGTTATGTAGATTTTTAGCTCTCCAAATTGGCAAAAAATGGCGACTTTTGTAATCTATTTTTGTCTGTAAAATGAGTTATAGAGCTTTCCCACTACTAAAAATTGGTTTATAAAAGCAATTTTGCTCATGAAATCCAAAAATGTTATCAAAGAAGTTTTAAAGTCAACCAATTTTAAGTTATTGATGATTTCTATTTTTGCCTCTATGACAATTCTTTTCTATTATTATTTCACATATATTGAACATTATTTGTAACAAAAAGATATTTGCTCTGAACCGAAGCTACAACATCAAAGTTTTGCAAATCAGAAATCATTAATAACTTTAAAATGGTTAAGTTTAAGACTTTTTGATTGCATGTTCGGATTCCTAGGCCTAAAATGCTTTTATGAGCTAATTTTTAGGAGTAGGGAAGCTCTAGAACTCATTTTACAGACAAATATAGATTATAAAATGTTGCCATTTTTTCAGGACCCCCACTCAAATTTGGAGAGTCATGTCAATTTTTTGAATAAATATAACTACGTCAATTTTTTGGAATCGGAAGCTCAAATTTTGGGGACTGGTTAACTTTAAGATAGTCCACACCTGGACAAAATTTATTTTTACAAAATGTTTTAGTTTCGGTTTTGAGCAAATATCAAACTATCTTTTTGGTACAAGTAATGTTCAATATATGTGAAATAATAATCGAAAAAAATTTTGGAATTGGAAACTCAAATTTTGGGGACTGGCTAACTTTAAGATAGTCCACACCTGGACAAAATTTCAGAAAAATTGAAATTCAAAATTTTAATAAATTATTGCAAAATGTTTTAGCTTCGGTTTTGAGCAAATATCAAACTATCTTTTTGGTTCAAGTAATGTTCAATATATGTGAAATAATAATCGAAAAAATTGTTGTCGTAGTGATAATGCAGTCTTTTACAATGATTTTAATTACCAATTCTGCGCATAAATCTCTACTCGCAACTAAATAAGGAACAATGCTCACACCAATACCACGAGGACTTCGTCAGTAGTACATTGAGCTATAGATTTGTCCCAATGAGTTAGGATTTACCGGGAAATTTACACAAGAATCAAGTCTATCGGTCGAAACGGAATGGCCGTTTTTGCGGTCTTTTACAATGAGTTTAGTTATCAATTGCATACATCCCTACTCGCAACTATGATGATGCCTGTTGTTCTAAAATGCGGATCGATCCCGTCTTTCCAAGTAAGCTTTGATTTCTGGGATAGAGCGCACCCTTTGCCTGAGGGTCATTATTCTGGGGTAATCATTTAACAGGATTGGATTTTCGGTTAAGGGATTTTCCAGGGCCGCGTAACACATCAAATCACACAGCTTTATCTGCAAAAGAAAACACCAACAATATTATATTAAACTAACGGCTAGGACAGGTATGGAAACCTTCATAGAAATAATAATAATAATAATAATAATAATAATAATAATAATAATAATGATAATAATAATAATAATAATAATAATAATAATAATAAGAAGAAGAAGAAGAAGAAGAAGAACAACAACAACAACAACAAACTAGCACAACGAGAATACAAAACTAGACACGACTGGGTTGGGAAGGTGATCCACTGGGAATTATGCAAAAAATTTAATTTTGACCATACAACAAAATGGTATATGCATAAACCAGAATCTGTTCTTGAGAACGAAACGCATAAAATTCTCTGGGACTTTGAAATGAAAATGGATCACCTTATCCCAGCAAGAAGACCAGACCTAGTGTTGATTAACAAAAAAGAAAGAACTTGTCAACTGGTGGATTTTGCAGTTCTAGCAGATCACAGGGTGAAGCTGAAGGAAAATGAAAAAATGGACAAATAACTGGACCTTGCCAGAGAACTGAAAAAGTTATGGAATATGAAAGTCAAATTGATACCAATTGTAGTTGGTGCACTTGGAACGGTCCCAAAAGGATTGGAAAAGGGTTTGGAAAGTCTGGAAATAAGAGGAAGGATTGATACCATTGAGAACACTGCACTGCTGCAATCTGCCAGAATACTCAGAAGAGTCCTGGAGACCTGAGGAGACTTGCTGTCACTCAGACTCCAGTGAAAGACCATCAGCTAACACTGATGTGAACACTCAAAAGGAGTAAATAATAATAATAATAATAATAATAATAATAATAATAATAATAATAAGAAGAAGAAGAAGAAGAAGAAGAAGAAGAAGGAGAAGGAGAAGGAGAAGAAGAAGAAGAAGAAGAAGAAGAAGAAGAAGAAGAAGAAGAAGAAGAAGAGTTACCTGGTTTCCCAAGAAAAACGGATAGTGGTCCTTCCCCAGCAAATCCTCCATATAAGGAAGAACGCGTTGGCAGCTATCCTCGTAACTTTGACGCATCGCAGACTAAAATAAAAAAATATATATATCATGAAGTACCAACAAATTAGGAAGTCTGGAGAACCATTATTAACATTTACTAATTAACCAAAAGTTACTCATTAATTAATTACTAGATTAATTAACTATTTCAACATAGGGCAGACCGGTCACTAACTTTGGCAGCACAACCGGTTCATAAGAAAGAGTGCGAATTGAAACCCGACAACCAAGATTATTTGGCACACAGCAACTTTCTTGGATAATTGAATGGAATACTTTTATATCGGATATATCTGAAAAAAATTATAATGGTCAGAGATTTGACCTGTTATAGACTGGATAAATGGACTCGTAATGTGTCCTGAAAATTCAATTGGTCATTGGTAGTTTTTAGATAATAACACAAGACTTCGATTTGCTTTAGATCATATTTTATTCCGAAATCCCCACCAGACTAACTGCGCAGATTGAGTCAGACGTGCGCTTAACACGACTTACCACTTTCGTGGTTGGGCCGATACTGACTAAACTGTCTTTCTAATCTAAACCGGAAGAGGGTCTTCTCCACTTTCTCACGGTATCCACGGAAGGATCAGAATGAGGCCAAGCCTTGTCACTCAATCCTTCAAGGCCGCCTGCAAATTATAACAGCCATTTTGGCTTCTACACTAATGGTACATAAGTATTAGGATTCTAATAATTACGTAACAATTATTCCAGGGAATCTTATAAATCTCGTTTGATAACGATGTCTCTATGAAAATCTGAATTAGAAAGATTAATGAAATTAAATAAGAACATATATAAAAAGAATTGCACTTATTTTAATTATGCTAGTAAGAATGTGTGCCCTACCAGTGTAAGTATTTAAATTTTAATGTAATGAAATATATTAAATTAGAAAGACTAACGAAACTAAATAAGAATGCATATAAAGATTACACTTATTTTAATTATATTCTAATATGTTTCTATGTAAAATCATTAAAGAATAAAATAATGATATGAGAAAACAAAAACACCAAGTAATTATTTATTAAACCCGGATTGTTAAAACCAGTATGCAAATTAACCACAACATATATAATGTAAACTTTCATTTCTTAGTGAATCCACAAACAGCCAATGTTATTAGTACGTTTAAAATCCTGCAATGTGTATCATCTATCTGTGACGGAAACGAGTACCGTACTTATTTGGAAAAAGGGCAAGACATTGTCTTGCCTGCCTGGATCGAACCTGCGTCCTCCCGCATGCAAAAACAAATGCGATTTAGGCACTAGATGGACGCGAGGTGCAATTCAGGTGCCCAGATGTTGGCGCCAACACGCGTCCATCCGAATGCACGTGAATTGTGCGTTGCACGGACGCGAGGTTCGACTGATGTCCGGATGTTGGGGGACTGTGCCCATGAAAAAACAAGTGAGTGGAGCGCTGGGTAGTTAAGAGAAGAGTTGGCCGACAGTCAGCGACGAAGCGCTTTGTGAACGACCTAACAAAGAAATTGATTTTAATCCAACAAAGAAACAAAACTAAATGGGACTTTGCGATTTTTCAGCTGCTAAAATATTTTGACGACGACGGCTTTTCAGCTGCTGGACGAAGACGAAGACGAAGACTGTGTTGACCAAAACAAAGTTTAGCCTGCGAGAAGACGGTGGACTCGCTTCTTTTCGGCCCCCCCCCATCAGCAGGAACTTGTTGACTCAAATATCTATTTCCCCCCGCTCCATTTTTTTCCTTCTATACTATCACTAAAAAATAAAGGTTTACATAATATATGTGTGGTTAATTTGCATACTGGTTTTAACAAAACCGGGTTTAATAAATGATTACTTGCTGTTATTGATCTTATTGTTTTATTCTTGTTTTATATTGAAACCATTAAAATATAATTAGAATAAGTCTAATGTTTTTATATGCGTTCTTATTCAAATTTTTTTAGTCTTTTAATTTAATATAATAATGATTAAATACTTGTGCAGAGAGGGAGCATGGATAAATCGAACTTTAATTAATTTTATTTATCAACAAGGTCTCTAAGATAAACTTAGAGTTATTTCTATGAATGTTTGAGATGAGGCTTGAAGATTTGTATTATCTGCGTTATTCGGACTATTGAACTAATGAAGATGGGACAATAGTCCGAATAACGCAGATAATACTAAACTGAGTTAGATTTGCCTCAAAACTGCCTATGTTATTAGTGCATTTAAAATCCTGCAATGTGTATTATCTATCACTAAAAAATAAAGGTTTATATATATATCGTGTGGTTAATTTGCATACTGGTTTTAACAAAACTGTGTTTAATAAATAATTACTTGATGTTATTGATTATTGTTTTATTCTCCAACGTATTAAAATCAACCCTATGGATAATTTTATACAGAAACCAATTCAAATATAATTAGAAGAAGTGTAATCTTTTTATATGCGTTCTTATTTAATTTCGTTAGTTCAGTGTTCAGCTATTAGATATTTTGGTCTTTGATCGGTATCAGTAACTTTTAAATTACTTACGTTCGAGGTCCTATTACGAATGTCAGCTCCTAGGCAGGTCTGAAAAAAAAAAGGAAGCATTGAGAATATTTGCATAGGGTAATAGACGATTCTTCCAGGCTGTGATTGTGTCGGTACTGCTGTATGGCTGTACCACTTGGACCCTAACGAAGCGCCTTGAGCATAAGCTAGATGGGAGCTGTGCGAGAATGCTGCGAGCGGTCCTGAATAAGTCGTGGAAGCAGCACCCCACAAAAAGCAACTGTATGGCCACCTACCCCCCATCTTACAAACCATACGAGTAAGACGGGCTAGACATGCAGGAAACTGCTGGAGAAGCAAGGACGAGATCTTAAGCCAGGTACTACCGTGGAAGCCAGCACGTGGGCACGCTAATGTGGGCCGCCCAGCCAGGACCCTACATTGACCAACTATGTAGGGATGCGGGCTGCTGCGCCGAAGAACTCACAGGGGCAATGAATGATAGGGAAGGTTGGCGAGAGATCATCATGGATATCTGTGCAAATTGTGCGACATGATGATGATGATGATGATGATGAATTCCATGTCAAATAATCTAGGCTATGTCACCCATCCCTTTTAATTTTTCTGAATGTTTTTTCCATGTGTCGTCAAGGAAGTAAGAAGGTGGCTCGTACCAAGCAGACCGCCCGTAAATCCACCGGAGGGAAAACTCCCAGGAAATAGTTGACTACAAAGGCTGCCCGTAAGTATGCCCCTGCCACCGGAGGGGTAAAAAAACCTATGGTTACAGGCCAGGAACTGCCTCTAATCAGGATTGGACACATGGCCTAGTGGATAAGGTAGTTAGGTTAAGACAGTTCTAAGTGACAGTTATCTCTGGATTTCGGGTTCAATCCTGAGTAGAGGCAGTAACATAGAAAAATAATTAACACATCTCCTACCCCAGCTATGGTTAGCGGAATGAGAACAGGATACCCCCGTGGACTGAATAAAGGGTTAGGTTCAAAGTTCCGTGATGGCTCCCGATTACGACAAGAAATCCCATGTTTGTGATAACTATTCTGTCTTGTTGAATTCGGCTGAGACGTGGATCTAAATACAACTTTCTGTTTGTAACAAAATAACAGAAATTAAATAAATTAATAATTTGAAGGCCAATACAATGCGTATGAAAAATAAAAACAAAAAGATGTTATTTTTGTCTTATCGATTTCGAAGCATGAGCTGCATCATCAGAGTTTCGTATCAGAAATGGACGTGTTTATGTTTTTTTCTTTGTGTGGTTATAATTTCTCTTCTTATTTCTTTTTCCTCTCCTTTTTTTTTTCTTTCTTCTTCTCCTCCTTTATGGATGAAATGGGCGAATAACTGTAATTTCTTTTCTTTTTTAAATGTTTGTTGAGAACAAATGTATCCAATATTGTCTGTTTGTCATCCGGTCAATGTTCCAAGATTGTTGCCATGTCAAATTCAAAATAAAAACCGTCAATAGAAAAATTTATATACTTAGTTTTTGTTTTGTTTTGTTTTTTCTTTTCTTTTTCCTTTCTTTTTTTTTCTTGTTTTTTTTCCCTTTGTTCTCTAATTTAATTTTTTTCAGTAAATAAGTAAATAAAAGATTATCTTAAATTATGTATTAGGATTGATTGAAAAATTTAAGAAAATATCTTTTATGAGTACCTTTTTTTCTTTTAAATTTTAAATAGATTAAATATTATATATTAATTATATATTAAAATATTATATAATAATTATATATTAGGATTGATATAAAATTTAAAAAAAACAAAAAAACAAAAACAAACTATGTATTATAAGTATTTTCTTTTTAAATTTCAAATAGATTAAATATCATAAATCAAATATTTAAATTACAAAAGGCATAGTGTTTTGTTTTAATTATTTATTTTATTTAATTATATTTTTTTCTTTAGTTGTTATTATTTAAAAAAAAATATTTATTAATAGTTCTAGACTGACCGTAATCTAAAAAGGGTATTATGGTTTAAAGAAATGACGTCATGGTTTAAAGAAATAATGTCATGTAAAGAAGTTAATAAGTATGTCAATAATGTTAAATTAATCGTAATTAATTTTTTTTTCTATTTCTTTTTTTTTTTACATAGATTTATAGATTTGTTTTAGTAGCCATTTTCAAGTGTTTATTCCCGTATTTGGCGAGAATATGATTTTAAAATGTATTTTCTCTAATAAAGATTGAAGTGGATCGGATAGAAAATAACAAGAAAAATGGTGAAAATAAAACAGAACAAGTGTTGCAAAGAAATGTTTATATTTCACAGAGGCACCAGCAATAAGAGATGAAAATATTTTGGGAGAGTAAGTGCGTAATTATAACTTATCAATGTCTACCTTAAACTCTTAAAAATTGGACAGAAGGTGTCAAGTCTTCATTAGCCCTGGGGTCAAGCGTAGTTTCGGTGCTTTCCAGGGTGCATAGAAGATAACACCAGACTTATTGACAAACATGTGAGAAATATATCTTATTATAATGGAGAACTGTCTTTTTAACTTGTCTTGTTGTATACCCTTTTCTTTACTTTACTTCTATTCTTCTTCTGACGTCTTTTCTATCTTACGTCTTCTTCTAGTGTCTGGACTTCGTCTTGGTGACTTCGTCTTGGTGACTTCGTCTTGGTCGTCGGTCGCACTTAACTCATTTCTTCTTCTAGATCAGTCTTGTTACCAAGACATTCACCAACCACAAGACCGTGTTATTTTCTTAAGCTTTTATTTACTTAACTATACATTTCATGCAACTAAATATCTGACTAACATAGCGCGCGTATGCTGAGTGAGTTCCAGTTAAGGCAGGACATCTTCTCTGCCCGACGTCCAACTGAAAACTGAGGACCCAACCAGGTCCCTCGTGACTTCACGTATTTCGCGGGCTTTCTGTAATATTCCATGGAAAGTCCCGCCCGTGATATGAAAAGCGCCATCCCTTTAGAAATACAGGGGATTGACGATAATTTATTTATAGCGGCCCATGCCTTTCCTATTCGTGCATTAACGTCGTTTTCTGTGGAGGGGATGTTACTGCCTAAGTATCTAAATTGTTCTACCGAGTTTAGGAGTTTGTCATTGATGGTGGAGATGTCGCTTTTGTCTTTGAACGACATAGTTCTTCCAGGCTGTTGTCGTATCTGTGCTGCTGGACCCTAACTAAGCGACTAGAGAATAAACTAGATGGGAGCTGCACAAGAATGCTGCGGGTGACCCTGAACAAGACATGAAAACAGCACCCCACGAGAAAGCAGCTGTACGGTCACCTACCACATATCACTCAAACCATCCGAGTAAGACGGACAAGACACGCGGGACACTGCTGGAGAAGCAAGGACGAACTCATAAGCGACGTCCTCCTGTGGAAGCCAGCACATGGGCACGCCAGTGTCGGTCGACCAGCAAAGACGTACATTGACGAGCTCTGTGCGGATACATGATGCTGCATAGAGGACCTCCCAAGAATGATGAGCCATAGGGACGGATGGAGAGAGATTGTCATGGATATCCGTGCCAACAGCGCGATATGATGATGATGATGATGATGATAATGGAGGATGTGAGTCTGTCTGTCTGTAACCGAAACTATGGCACCACCAACGTCACAATTCCTTTAGTTATTAACGTCATATTCCCAATGGTTATTAAATAATCACTATTTAATCTTAATTATTAACAATGTCTCTATGAAGGGCTAGCTGAGATAGATTTGCCTTAAAACCACCCATACTATTATGTTTAAAAACCTGCTGTTACGTACTGGCATCAAATTCTATATGTTATATAGCGGCTTCAAATTTACGCTGCTACTCTAAATCGCGTAGTAAGTATACGTTGCGGGTATGTAGGGTCACGTAGCGAAGTATGTGTAGTAGCTTAATAAAGTCCCAACACATGGGTATTGTAAAAATTTTGCGTTCATTTCTTTTCCTCGGCTGGTGGGTGGCGAGCGTTGACAATGACTACTACTAATGTTGGGATGACTGGCGATGGTGATATAAAGGGGTGTATAGCTTTACAATGAAAATTCCAGTGGCTGGCGAAGACGGCGACGAGTGTTCCCAGTGGAAAATGCCCGAGGGTTGACGGGAGACCAAGATGATGCTACCGGCTGTTCCCTGGGGTCTGACTGACTGTCGGCTCGATCCTCTGGCTTTTGTATTGACGACACGCCTACGCATCTTTATCTTTTGGTCTGGTTTTTACATCCGCTAATATGCCTACGCATTTTTATCTTTTGATCTGATAACGGACGTTTGTTATATATTTCTTTATATTCTCCCTGCTTCCTTGACCGGAAAGCCTCGCTTTCGTTTTCCCCTTTTTTAAATATACTATTTTTATAAATCTCTTTGTCTTTTCGCCGGAAGTTCCGTATTCTGGCGAGGACAATACAACACTGCGATGTGTGTTACATATCATTAAGAAATAAATGTTTACATAGTATATGGTGTGAATAATTTGCATACTGGTTTTAGTAAAACCGTGTTTAATAAATAATTACTTGGTGTTATTGATCTCTGATATATGTTTTATTCTCAAATGTATTAGAAGCAATCCTAGTTATAGTTTTGTATTGAAATCAATTAGAATAAAGTAAAAAAAAATGTAAAACTTAAATACTTGTGCCCGGAGGGCGCATTTTGTTGCTAGTAAAGTATAACAAAAACCTTTAGTAAATTGTATAATTCATATTATATATATATATATATATATATATATAATTATATATTGAATTTTTGATATGAATTTTTGATAGAGGATTATATATATATATATGATAATTTTGAATCATATTACACGACCAGACAACTCGGCAAACACCATTTGCGACATCCGGAGGCACTGGACAGCTGTTTCGACCTCCTTTGGTCTCATCAGCAGTGCATACCACAATCTCCGCCACTAGAGATTGAACTCGTGGACCAGAGCGTGAAGAGCGGGGACTTAACACACTGGGCCACCAGCCCATGCCACAAACGGAGAATGCCAAGGAGACCAAAGGAGGTCGAAACAGCTGTCCAGTGCTCCGGATGTCGCAAATGGTGTTTGCCGAGTTGTCTGGTCGTGGTAATATGATTCAAAATTATAAATATATATATATAATTCCTCGATCAAAAATTCAAATACAAAAATTCAATATATACCTTTGCCCATTAGGTGCGGTTTCTGAGGATTCAGGCCCCGAATTGGAAGTCGTGGTCCAGAGGTCCCTTGCCCTCTGTAATCCTGCGATGGGATACATGGCAGTATAGGTTAGGTGACTGCGCATTTGAATTAATGTTACCATTGACTAGATGATTTGGCATTCACCGTTTGTGGCATGGGCTGGTGGCCCAGGTGTGTTAAGACCCCGCTCTTCACGCTGTGCTCCACGAGTTCAATCTCTAGTGGCGGAGATTGTGGTATGCACTGCTGATGAGACCAAAGGAGGTCGAAACAGCTGTCCAGTGCTCCGGATGTCGCAAATGGTGTTTGCCGAGTTGTCTGGTCGTGGTAATATGATTCAAAATTATCAATTATATATATATATAAATTGGTAGAACTAATTTTGATTGATTTCACAAGTATTAATTAACTTTTAGAATATATATATATATATATATATATATATATATATATATATATATGAAGTGGATAAACAATTTTTTGGGAGATTATGTGCCCAATTAAAGTCATACCTAATTTTTTAATTAATTAATTATAATTAAATGAATTAGGGGTGCATATCTGTTTAGATGTAAAGCGTAAACAAATCGAGAAAAAAGTCGATCTCTGTATGTACGTTTCAGCCCATTAGGCCTCATCAGCAGAGCTATAGACAGGGTAGTGCTTTGTGCGCGATTCGAACCCTACCTGTTAGGCTGACAGGCGGACATTCTGACCATTACACTAGCTGGCCTCCCCAGAACTTCTCGTTTATTTTAAACTGATGTGTATATCGCACTTTTTGGATGACTTATGGCACGACAGTATGAAGTGGACAAACAATGTGTTTGGAGGCTGAAATGTGCATACAGAGATCAACTTTTTCTCGATTTGGTTACGCTTTACATTTAAAACGATATGCACGCCTAATCCATTTAATATAATTAATTAATTAACAAATTAGGTATGACTTTAATTGGGCACATAATCTTCCAATATATATATATATATATATATATAATATATATATATATAGATAGAAGATAGATAGATACTAACCGGACTAGAGTTCTCTGATAATTGTAAAACATATATCTACGAAAGTATGATATCATTTAATTGTTCACCTCTGACTGACAGTCATGACAGCCGTGATGTTAAAGAGAACAATTTTGCTACCATTTGTTTCTTGTTCTGCGCAGTCTTCAGACAACGAAAGTATTTTTAAATAATTATATATATATATAATATATATATATATATATATATATAGAGAGAGAGAGAGAGAGAGAGAGAAAGAGAGTGAGAGATGGTAGAGTGATAGACTCAAATTTGTGAGATTGATATGTATAGGATAGATTAATAGATAAGCTTTATGAAAATTGATAAACAGACTTAGATGTGGAAGATGGAGGATGAAGCAGACAAAATATGTTTAAGAGGATGGTAGCACTGACCAGTAATCTTCCATCTCTGTCATGATAAAGTCTCATGTAGTCATTAAAGATGTCGTAGAACAATCCGCAATGTATTCAATTTTTGTCATTTCCATATTATCGTTTCCATGGAAACCTGAAAGGAAAGAAAGAAAAAGAAAGAAAGAAAAAAAAAGTCAGCCACTACTCTACAGGGACCCCACCCTCCCGCCATTTTTGGGAACTTGGTTGAACATCTCTCTCACCCTCTCCCTCTCCTCTCTTCTCCTCTCTCTCTCTCTCTCTCTATATATATATTATATATATATATATATAAAGTAATAAAGTTGACGCGGGCGACCTAAAGTCGGTATCAGCCAGTCAGCGAGGGTGTCTATCCCCTTTTCAATAGCGCTAGACCAAGGAGATGTTTATTTTAGCATCTGAGGTGGAGCGCCACACCTACCATCAGCTCCTTACTTTACCGCACATATCCCTGTGCTACTCATACGCTGAGTTGGCGGGGACCGGTATCGAACTAGGAACCTTGTGGTTCTAGCCGAACGCTCTACCGACTGAGCTAACCATTCCGGTTATCGTAAGGGATGAACGCGGGTGTGTAGCACACCCAATACATTGAAAATGGATAACAACCCAACTATAAAATACATATTGCGCTATATATATATATATATATATATATTATGGACTCTCCCGTCGATTTTCGACGCATAGGAGTTCACACACACAATGAACATCCACACAGTGATTTGTTTATAGTGGTGAAGGCTTGTGTTGGACCATCCACACTTTTTGGCACAGTCGATAGGAAAGAATTGGTGCATCAACGACCGACCTCAGGAATTTGAATTCAGAATTATCCCTCTCCTAGACTGGTTACCTACCCAAGGCTGAAGGGACCAGTCTGCCCTACTATTTAACCCATAGCTAGAGGGAGAATATATGGATTCATACCTTTTCAAGGTATTAGCGCTATGTGAAATGCCAACAGCTTCGTCTAGGAATTGAACTCGAATCGACGAGTCCTTTTTCCACGACTCTAACCACTAGCCCACGCGCCTCCATAAGGTGCCATAGTAACACCCTTTTTTAATATATATATATATATATATATATATATATATATATATATATATATATATATAATATATATATATATATATATATATTATATATTATATATATAAATATATATATATATATATATAATATGATATAATATAATATATATATATATATATATATTAAATTAAATAAAATATATTAAATTAAATTAAATTAAAAAGGCGTTACCTATGCCGCACCTTATATATATGTATATATAGTAACGCCCTTTTTAATTTCTTATCTTATGGGATAAGAGTTAGGTAAAGGAAATGAAAATTTTGAAGGTAGATGGATAGGATGAAGAGGACCAATTGAATGGCCCTCACGTTCACCAGACTTAACACCACCAGACTTTTTGTGGGGTGTATTGAAAGATCAGGTTTACAATCTTAAGCCGAAAAGATTTATGACCATGAGCCAGTCCATCTGGTAGAGTGCTGAAGGGTGTTAGCTACTCTATAACACTTTCTAATTCAATATAATATTCAATTATATTAAAAGTTATATACTTACGCCTGTCAGAGGGAAAATATTGTGGTTTGTCTGTAACCGAACTATGCAGTATAAAGTCACAATCCCTTAGTTATTTACGTCACATTCTCCATGATTTTATTTTTTATTTAAACCTCAATCATTAATAAATTGTTTTACAATATTAATACTATTGGCCTTATTCACATATATTACCCCATACCCCACTTGTATGGGTTGGACACAAGGTCTCGTTTTTATTGTGGGACACCCACAAGCCGAGACTCATGGGTGGAGGTGGAAAAAATTGCGTCGATCCCTTCGGCATTCCCCCTCAAGGGGACACCTCAGGCACTGGGCAATAAATCCAGCCCTGACCCTTTAAATCAAGGGGGAGGTATTGCCTGGGGGATAGCCCCCTGGGATCGACGCTGTTAACTTGTTAAAGATCTTGGGCTGAGCCACTGGACCCCCGGCGTTGGCAGGATCTACAGGTATTTGGCTCATACCCCACTTGTATGGGCTGGCGCACAAGGCCGTTTTAACGTGGCCCACCCACAAGCCGAAGCTCATGGTGGGAAAGAACAAAAAATTGATCGATCCCGTCGGCATTCCCACTCAAGTGCGCCTCAGCGCTGGGAAATAAACCCTGCCCGTTTTAAGTCAAGGGGGGCAGGTATTGCCTGGGGGGATAGCCCCCTGGGATCGACGCTATTAGCTTGAAGCTTGAAGCCACTGGACCTCTGGCATTGCAGGATCTATATAGTCGATAACATGCAATTGTATTTATGTATACAACAAAATGGAGGTTTACAATGTGAACGGACGAAGGCGAATTTGCATATTAATATTAAAAACTTGATTTTAATAAAAAATGTACGTCTATTATTGATTTCTAATTGTTTGTTTTTTTCGTTAATGAATATGTGCAAAAATAATGGTGGGATAAAATCTTAAAAGAAATCCATTAGCAAAAAGAAATAACTGTCATTGTATTCTTTTACTTCTTATTAACAAAATAGTTCAATTAAGAAAATTTAGCAATGAAAGACGGGAGCGGAATGAATTGAAAGCTTCAGTTGGGTCTATTTTTGATTATGCCCCCCCCCGGTTCAAAACTTTTATCTGTGTTTTTATTTAGTTTCATAGACTTTCTAATTTAATACCATATTTATTAAAACTTAAATACTTGCACTCTGTTTCAAATCTTTTTATCTGTTTCTTATTTAGTTTCATTAGCCTTTCTAAGTTAATATAATGTTTTATTATATTAAAATTTAAATACTTGCACCCAGAGGGTGCATATATTTGAAAGTAATGAAAGTGCGTTGGTGTAATGTGCGTTAAAGTCAATGGGAAATGGACTCCTCGCCCCGATTCAAATCCTGGGACGTGGTAATTGCATTTCACTTAGCGCTAATATCCTTGGAAAGGTATGAATCCTACTCTCCCTCTAACTATGGAGCGAGTAAATAGTAGGCAGACTGTGGCTCTTTAACCTTGGTTAGGCAACCGGTCTAGGAGAAGGAAAACTCTGAATTCAAACCTGTTGAACTCCGCTTAATAGAAATTGACCTTGTTGTCACATCCTGCTCGTGCGGTATGGGTGGTGGTATAATATATATATATTGAAAGTAGATGATAATGTACTCACCGAATTCTCGCGCTAAATATCTAGCGAATTGCCCATACTTTGTGGGATTTGTACTTTTCATCAATTTCAAGAATTGGAGGACACGAACACGGCATCTCTGCCGGCAAATACAAAAGGAAAAGGGGATTATTGTTTTAAAGTTTTAGCATGAAGTATACTGAAAAGTGCACATCTTAAAATTACCGCGTCTTTTGAGAAGCCTACTATCTATCTATCTATCTATCTACCTACCTACCTACTACCTCCTACACACACACACACACACACACACACCACACATAACTATATATATATATATTTTTTTTTAGGATATGTGCGTAATTGCAAGTCATACGACTTTTGAAAATTAATTAGTTAAGAATCATGATTTAGGCGGGCATATATGTTCAAATGTAGGCAAAACAATCATGGAACAGTCATGTCTCAGGATTGACATTTTCCGATTTGTTTAGCCTACATTTGAACAATATTTTTACCCACCTAAATTCCATTAATTATTAACTAATAATTTCAAAATTAGGTAACGTACTTCAATTAAGCACATATCCTCCAAAAATTTCGGCTTAAAAGCCATTATAAAATAAACACATGTTTGTTTTACTTACCCCAATATATATATATATATATATATATATATATATATATATATAATAGCATAATCTTTACATCATGCCGTCCTCCACAATCCTATAACTCCACCACCAGAACCCTTCCTTGCATGAGCCCTCAAATGACTCATCAAACCCGCTGCAGATCCACAAAGTTTGATGCCAATATGACATTGAGAGGACTTCCTCCCAATGAATAAGATGATTCAGATGAATCAGATAAAAAATGTGATGCTTATGCACACCATATGTCTCTTATGACCAGAAGACCGACTTACAGACCTTGCCACAGATAGCACAAGAACAGATATGTTTGTTCTGGAATTTGCATGGATTGACCCAGGTGAGATTTCCTATGATTGACATATCCAGCTTTAAAAGCAAAGTTCGACCATGTGCTGACATTTCCAACCCTCCAGTTCTCTCCAATATGACAGCTGTAACCCTTTGACGCTTGAGGTTTTGAGAGTGAAAGAACCGTGTATGAAAAACCAGCGTCAATCTATAAAGGTTACACTTTTCATATGAAGAAGCGTGGAGGTGTAGAAATGTCACACACACACACAACACTACACATCAATCACAACTATCACATCACAATATATATTAATAATTATATATTATATATATACAGGTTTTACCTCAACGCATTGTCACATCGTCTAACTCTCCATTAACAGATAATAGCTCCATTTCACAGCACCTAAATTACATTCATGCCCCTACTCTATTACCGAAATATCTTAACGGAAAATCACACATTCTGCACAAAGAAAAAAATAAACAAAAACTCCAAATACTGAAGCTTTATACATAAAACAATACAAACATCCTTAACAAAATTAATTTCCAATGCAGACACACATTTTGAATGCCTATAGCACCTTTCCTATCAATTCTCCTCCTTCCAGCCTCCACATACATTTAATATAATTTGAAAAAAAACTGGAACACATCACCCCTGATGATGGCACTTTGAAGTGCCGAAAGTACTCGGGACCTGAACTTTGGTGGACTAATTACAAATTCCACCCAAATATTAAAAAGTTGACCAGAAAACTTGAAAAAATCGCAAATAAAATTGTTAAACAGGAGATGTGTCTTTTGTTTAATTCAACATGCACTAAATGAAAAAAAATGCTGCCCAAACACACACACACACACACACACACACACACAACTATATAATATATATATATATATATATGTCTACAATGTGCATATTAATTTTTTAAGTCACGGCTTATGAACACTATTTGAATACTACTTATTTTACATTCACTACAAATGGGGTGATTGTAGACGACAAAGAACATTATTCAATAATCTCTTGCATTAAATAACCTCACGAAGATTACATGCCGTTTAAAATCGCATTCAACCAAATATATGTAATAGAATTGAAAGCGTAATAAGTCACTTATCGCAAAGCCCGCCAAAGGCGAGACAATTATTACGATTAAAACTCCCAGTTATCTGCCCTTATATTACACAGAAAACGTTGTTGAATCTTTAGCGATGGCAGAAAGCTCTAGCAGTGTTACAAGCATGTATTATATACCACAGTATAAGGATTAATTTATTACAGTAAGTTGTTAATGTTTACTTAAGACCAGTTTGCTAAATAGTTCGATATGTAAAAGCATAATATTCTTTTTCTCTGAATGTTTGAGATGAGGATGATGATATAGTATTATCTGCGTATATTGGAGACTATTGTCCCCATCTTCAGTGTTATTTGTACCTACAAAGTTTCTCCGATATGCCCTCCGGCCTTTCTCCTCCAAGCCCCGACAAGAAATACTGAAGAAGCCGTGAGGGATATCGGCCGAAACGTTCGTAGAAATACAATAAAGATGAGGACAATAGTCCGAAAAACGCATATATAATATAATATCTTCATTTAACTCTCTCTCTCTCTCTCTCTCTCTCTCTCTCTCTCTCTCTTCTTCTCTCTCTTTCTCCACTCTCGTTCCTCTCACAGACTTTTTTACTCTTTCATATATATATATATATAATATATACTATATATATATCTAGGCATGTCGTCCCTATCGAACAACACGGAGTATTCTTTCTTCATTTTGGGAGTTTGTATTTTTTCCAGTAACTTCTTCGATCTTTTCTTGAGTCTGGAGTCCAATTTGGTATAGAATACTTTCCCATACTTAAAGTATCCCCGGAGCGCTTTCGACGTTCGCCAGTCGTCATCATGCGCCGTATATAATTTGCATTTTTTAGTTCATTTTTTTAGTCTTTTATCTATGTCTTTTATTAGATTGGAGAGTTATTATTTTTCCTTAAGAAGGGGGAGGTGAAGCTAAGTGTGTTAGTTATTAAAGATATTTATCACATTAAACAAAATAGCATTTAAAGTAGGAGACAACGTATTAAATTACCTTAATAACTAACACACTTAATTACACCCGCTTTAATTAATGTGTACGTGTATGTGTGTTGTGTGTGTGTGTTGTGTGTGTGTGTGTGGCAGCGTGATATATATATATATATATGAGAAATGTAGACAAACATGGCATGTTACACTGAATTACCCTCTCTTCTCTCTCTCTCTCTCTCCTCCTCTCTCTTCTGTATGTATGTATGTATGTGTGCCCGTGTGTGATGTATGGTGTGTGTGTGTTGTGTGTGCTGTTTGTGTGTATTTAAGTTTATCGATTGTTTCGAATCCAAGTATCACATTTCACTTTATTATTCAGTTTATTACTGGATCGCCAACCGTTTATATATACTCGCCATAAGTTTATATATATATGAGAATTAAACAAACCAAACAATGTTCTGCTGATTGATATGGCTGTTTATTAGCCGGTACAAATTTGGCTCGGAGAATATGTGCTTAAGTTTTATGGAAGTCGCCTACCTAATTGTTGAGAAAATTAGTGTTAATTAATAATTAATGAGATTAGGCAGGCCATACTTATAAATGTAAGGCCTAAACAAATCAAGGGAGAAAATCAACTCTGTATTATGACATCGGGTCTATTAGGCCTCATCGAGGCCAGAGCCTATAGACAGGTAAGAACCGCTTTGTGCGTGATTCGCAACCCTGACTTCAATATAATATCATATATATATAGTAATATATATATATATATATATCTGTCAATATATTAGTATACACAATATACTTCAAAGGATATATTATATATATATATAATATTCTATAATAATGTCAATATATATATATATATATATAAAGATAAATCTTAATGAGTCGACGAACCTACTATTAGTTTCGCATAAAGCTCTTCAGGCTAAAGTCGATTTAGCCCTGAGAGCTTATCGAAACTGTTAGTCGCGCTCATTAATAGTCTTAATTATGTCATAGACGCATATTACTATAGTATAACTCCGTGTTTTAAGTTAATTATACTAAATAATATTTCTCCCTACGTTATTCCATAGAATTTTTGTCGTTATCTTGGTCTTTTCTTTATTTTAAAATTGTTTATTCTCCTGGTTATGGAGCATAACTTTTTACTAAACTATTATGCTTTTTCTACGCCTAAGATCGACACACGTTGTATATAATTATTAATATATATATATATAGCTATATATTTTGAGGATTGTGCATGGATCGTACCATTTGAATTAATAATATACAGATTAGGCGGAATATGTTTTATTGTCTATGCACTTCCTATGGCCATCTTACGCGATAACTGATTTATTTCGGCACCGAATATCTGGAGCTTTTTCAAATTTCCACCTGATGGCTCTGTATTATATATTAAATCAACTATTGTGAGTTTACGCAGGCGACAACGCTGGTATACTCTAAATATATATATATATCAAGGTAGACTGGCGAGTGGACATACGCTGCGATATATATTACATGCTATTTTTTTTTCTTGGGGGATATGTGGCTCGACCTTGGAGTCCGACCCCTACATTTTGGAAGATAGTTTTAATCATGATGTTAGGGGGATGCATAGAGTATCCTAACCTCGAGAAAATCCTCTGATGGCGTAATCTCGCCATTAGCCTCGACATCGAGCTAGTGTAGAGCCGCGGCTTAAATATTCTTATGATATATATATAATATATATATATATATATATATATAGACGATGGTACTGACGCAGGAAATTTCTCACGCGTGTCCTTGCATATATATATATATAGTTATATATATAAATGATATATATATATATAATATATATATCGCGTTGTGTGTTGATAGCTTAAGTTTTATTCAAGTTATGCATTGGTTTGACCCGAGATAACACATTATTTTCGAGGCCTGTAACAAATAAAGTCAAAATAGGTTAGTCTGAATTAAGAAAAAAAAAAGCATAAAATAGAAATGAAATTAAACGTACTCACTTCTCGTAATTCTTTCCAGTCGGTAAATAATTCTCGAATCTTCATAATCACTTCGATATCGCCAAACAAACATTCGGCAAATTTCCGCGCGTCGACGACCATTAAAATAATAAATTCCTTGTAGTGGAAAAAAAAAAAAGCATGATTAGATTAAGAAGAATGAAACGCCATACAATTCCTCGGACTTCGAGAATTAAAGACGATCACCGTCTATCCCAGCCAGGAGACAAGAACCTATTGATTGATTAAATAAAAAGCACGAGAACGTTCAACTGGTGGACATTGCGGTTCAGCAGTATCACAGGGTGAACGATGAAGACGGGAAAACGAAAGTTGTGAGTTGCGTGCACTATGGAACGTCCCAATGAACTTGGAAAAAAGATTGGGGATCTGCAAAATCAGCTTAGAATACTCAGAAGTCCTGGATACATGAGGAGACGTCCTGGAGACGTGAGAAGAATAAAGGGACGTATCTCCACATGAACTTGGAAAAAAGACTGGAGGATCCGAATCAGGACAACGGCACTGAATGCAATCGGTAGATACATACTAATTCCTGGAGACGCTGCAGGAGACGTCCTGGAGACGTACGGAAGACAAAGAGGGTACTCCAACATGAACTTGGAAAAAAAGACTTGAGGATCTGGAAATCAGAGGAAGAATTGAGAGACTATCCAGACTACTGCACTTCTGCAATCGGGTAGAATACTCAGAAGAGTTCTGGAGACCTGAGGAGACGTGTTGTCACTCAGCCTCCAGTGGAATACAATCAGCTAACGCTGATGTGAAAAACTCAAAAGGAGTGAAAACAATAATAATATCTTTTTTTCAGCTAGTATATCGGCTCTGAAACCTGTCAGCTGTTCCTTATATTTCAAACATTCATCTTAATTCCGTAGAATATTATAATCTTCTCACAGATTATCCAAACTTGCCTTAAAGGATTTCTGATGTGGGACATTCACTATTGATAATGATAGTTCATAAGGCTTTCGTTTGTTTTTTTTAGATGACAAAATATTTCATCAAAATTTTATGTATGCAGTAGAAGAACAAAATGACTGACTAAAATTAGCCCAGTGAATTTCTTGTCGAGAATACGCTCAGACCTTGTGGATATCTGTTTTGACAAAACAGAGAAAAAAACTAAAACACACACACACACACATACACACGCACACACACACGCACACACACACACACACACACACACACACAAGGAATTTGTTAAGTGAGGTGAGTATATAGGATAATCGTTAGCTGATTCATTTAATGACATTGGCTTGATTAAAAAGTTCAGGTGAAAATGACAGGAGAAAAAGAACCAATGAAATTTGATTATTAAAAGATTCAAATAAAAACCGCCCTGTCGGCTGGGGCGTTAGAATTCACCGACTACAACTCTGCAGAGGGGTAAGACTCCCCCAATGGGCCACCTGTTGGCCGTGGTGGCGACCCGTGATGTTTAAGGATAGAGCCCAGGTGGATGAGCAGTTCATGACATGCAATACTCCACTTTGGCCCTATCTTGGGCTAGACAGGCGGTCGGAGAGGCCCCCTCCGATCAATCGGCTGGTCACGTCAAGCCCTAGCATCTAAATGATTTTCCCAACCCTATTGCCCTTATGGCAAGCCCCAACCCCTTTTTATCATATGGGTGCTAGAAGGCGGTGGCTGCGGGTCTACATGTCCTGAGAAAGGCGTTAAACTCTATCTGATGGTGAGGTTCCAGTTTTGGAGGTTTGGGGAATGTGGAGCACCCCTTCATAACCATTGCTCCCTGGTCCACTCTGACCCAGAGTGGTAGTACCTGTTAGGGTCCCATCTATGGGTTAAATAGAAAACATGAGTTGATAAAAAAAATTGTGTTATGCATTAAGAATGAATTTATTTCACTTTGTCGGCATTAAATGACCCACCGAGGTTGATATGCCGTAAAACAAAGCAAAACCAAATCAAATAAAAAAACTTAACCGAATCGACTAATTAGAAAATTGTTACTTAATTTAAGATTGTAAAATAAACAAAGGTGTATAATGGTGTAGAGATTGATAATAAATAGCAGTGAGGTAGTTTCAGTTACGGACAGACAGACACCGGATCCCCACTATAATAAGATGTAGGGCTGCATTGTCAATGATTTTACTACAGAACAGGAGCGTTAATGAATCAATTATGGGAAAAATAATTCTATTATTTGTATAGATTAAAACATTTTTCTTTTCTATTTATATATTTACCAACCCCTCCGCACGAGCAGGCACTCCCAAACCGTCCTTCGGGACGGGGTCCAGTGAGCTTCGGCCTCTGGACCAGGAAGGTGTTAAATTAATAGCGTCGATCCCAGAGGGCCATCCCTCCAGGCATTACCTACCCCTTTGGGGGCAGGGCTGGGTTTATTGCCCAGCGCCTGAGGCGCCCCCTTGAGGGGAATGCCGATGGGATCGACGCAATTTTTGTTCTCTCCCACCCATTAGCTTCGGCTTGTGGGTGGGCCCACGTTAAAACGGAGCCTTGTGCCCAGTCCATACAGGTGGGTATGAGACAAATAAACTCCGCACAAGCAGGATGTGACACAAGGTCAATTTCTTAAGCGGAGTTTAACAGGTTTGAATTCAGAGTTTTCCTTCTCCTAGACCGGTTGCCTAATCAAGGCTAAAGAGCCCAGTCTGCCCTACTATTTACCCATAGCTGGAGGGAGAGTAGAATTCATACCTTTCCAACGGTATTAGCGCTAAGTGAAATGCAATTACCACGTCCAGGATTTGAACTCGGGGCAACGAGTCCATTTCCTATGACTTTAACCATTACAGCACGCGCTTTTTCTTAGGACTGGATTAGTAATGATTTTACGACAAAAATTTTAGTGTATATGATATTGATAGAGGGATTCACTGGAAATAAGTTTTGGTCGTATAGGTTTTGCAAACAATGGCAGTTTCCAGTCTCTTAGGAAACGATAGTTCGACGTTTCCCAAGATTTGATCTATTCTTTATGTCATATAATTCTCAGATCAGTATGACGTATTGGTCTCATCCTTTGGAGCCAAACTTTTAGGTCTTCGCAGAAATTCTCTATTGGATTCATGTCAGAAAAACCCAGACTCAGATGCGTGTGAAGAGGACAAATATGCTAAAAATTCTACGAAACTGACATCGAAATTATTAGATGTCTCTTGTCGTCCGATCACTCAATTGATTTGAATTCCATTGCGAAAGCAGGGTAGAGCAACTGTTATGGTTATCTACAAATAAATGTTTATTTAGATTTGCTTGTGTAATTTTGGAAATATTTAACTCCACATGCCACATTCATCGTAAATTCATCTTTTTTTTAAAGTTTTTTTTTAAAGGAATTATCAACTTACCACTAGTAAGGTGGGAAGCCTGCGAATAAATTTTTCACTGCTCACTGGGTGGCTCAAATATTATTTATTATTGGCATTTCAGTCTCGGAAGACTATGATAAAGTTACAGCGCTTCCTGTGACTCTGGACACTGGTTGGTTCCAGCATTAGCCAATCCGCTTAATAGGCTAAATATTCTGAGAAACTGACTTCTAGATACTTCCCCAAAATCATTAAATATCTCGAGTGGACCGGTCACTTCACTGATTGGAATTCCATGGTGAATAGGTAAACAGAACCGAAAGTAGGGTAGAGCAACGGTTATCGTTGTAGGAAACGAACACGGCAAGAAACGTTCAAATGGTTATGGCATGATTCTATGTAAATCTATCACAGGTAAATTCATCTTATCTATATATTAATACTCATGTTCCTTAATTGTATGACCGTTATCATCTTGCAATACCCTCTGGTTAAAAATGAGACAGTCCAAATCTATGTTATATACACACATGGCATCTGTTTATCGATATATTATACTCATGTTCCTTAATTGTATGACTGTTATCATCTTGCAATACCCTCTGGTTAAAAATGAGACAGTCCAAATCTATGTTATATACACACATGGCATCTGTTTATCGATATATTAATACTCATGTTCCTTAATTGTATGACCGTTATCATCTTGCAACACCCTCTGGTTAAAAATGAGACAGTCCAAATCTATGTTATATACACACATGGCATCTGTTTATCGATATATTAATACTCATGTTCCTTAATTGTATGACTGTTATCATCTTGCAATACCCTCTGGTTAAAAATGAGACAGTCCAAATCTATGTTATATACACACATGCATCTGTTTATCGATATATTAATACTCATGTTCCTTAATTGTATGACTGTTATCATCTTGCAATACCTCTGGTTAAAATGAGACAGTCCAAATCTGTTATATATACACACATGGCATCTGTTTATCGATATATTAATACTCATGTTCCTTATTGTATGACCGTTATCATCTTGCAACACCCTCTGGTTAAAAATGAGACAGTCCAAATCTATGTTATATACACACATGGCATCTGTTTATCGATATATTAATACTCATGTTCCTTAATTTATGACTGTTATCATCTTGCAATACCTCTGTTAAAAATGAACAGTCCAAATCTATGTTATATACACACATGGCATCTGTTTATCGATATATTAATACTCATGTTCCTTAATTGTATGACTGTTATCATCTTGCAATACCCTCTGGTTAAAAATGAGACAGTCCAAATCTATGTTATATACACACATGGCATCTGTTTATCGATATATTAATACTCATGTTCCTTAATTGTATGACCGTTATCATCTTGCAACACCCTCTGGTTAAAAATGAGACAGTCCAAATCTATGATATATACACACATGGCATCTTTTTTATCGATATATTAATACTCATGTTTCCTTAATTGTATGACCGTTATCATCTTGCAATACCCTCTGGTTAAAAATGAGACAGTCCAAATCTATGTTATATACACACATGGCATCTGTTTATCGATATATTAATACTCATGTTCCTTAATTGTATGACCGTTATCATCTTGCAACACCCTCTGGTTAAAAATGAGACAGTCCAAATCTATGTTATATACACACATGGCATCTGTTTATCGATATATTAATACTCATGTTCCTTAATTGTATGACCGTTTATCATCTTGCAATACCCTCTGGTTAAAAATGAGACAGTCCAAATCTATGTTATATACACACATGGCATCTGTTTATCGATATATTGATACACGTGTTCCTTAATTGTATGACCGTTATCATCTTGCAACACCCTCTGGTTAAAAATGAGACAGTCCAAATCTATGTTATATACACACATGGCATCTGTTTATCGATATATTAATACACCTGTTCCTTAATTGTATGACCGAAAATCCCCCCAAATCCTTAAATGTCACGAGTGGACCGGTCACTCACTGATAGGAATTCCATAGTGAATATGTGAACAGAACCGAAAGAAGGGTAAAGCAACGGTTATGGTTTAGGTTATCTACAAATAAATATGTTTATTTATTCTAGCCAGTATAGTTTTGCAACATTCCTCGTGCAACATTCATCGTAAATTGATCTTTTTTTTCAAAAGTTTGCTAAAAAAGAATGTTCAACTTATCGCTAGTTCAAACACTGCCAATAAATAAAACGAAAAATGTCATCGCCGCGTAGACCTGTTTATAATACCGACTCTACACACTGGTTGGTTCCAGCATTAGCCAATCCGCCAAATATGCTAATAATTCTGAGAAACAGTCACCGAGACATCGGGTGAGCTCAGTCGGTAGAGTGTTCGACTAGAAACCACAATTCGATACCGGCGCTAGCCAACTCAGCGTATGAGTAGCACAGGGATCTGTGCGGTAAAGTAAGGAGCTGATGGTGACTGCGCGGCGCTCCACCTCAAACGCTTTAATAAATGGTTGTAGTTTTAAAGTGCCACATTTAAAAAAAAATTCTATTTCCTGGTCTTTGTGTTTTTTATAATATATTCTTTGATTGATCTGTTGTCGCTGGCATATCAATCAAAAGTCACGTTTTTCATTCATTGTCTTTAACAGCTATATCTCGTCTATTTCTCTTTATTTCCTATCAGTTCGGAGAGCAAAGCCCAAGAAAATAGGAGTTTCTTTGGCTTCTGTTATTTAGTTCTGGTTGGTGTATATAACATTTTTAATAGATTTATCAGCTATTTCCTTGATGAGCAACATAATCTTACAGGGTAACCCAGAAAAAAACAGATTATTTATTTTCCCATTAAACTAACCCTAAACCCTAACCCTAACCCCACTAGTTGAGTAACATAATATTACAGGGTAACTCAGAAAAAAGCAGAAACCAGATTATTTATTTTCCCATTAAACTAACCCTAAACCCTAACCCTAAACCCTAACCATACCCCCTAGTTGAGTAACATAATATTACGGGGTGACCCAGAAAAAACAGAACCCAAATTATTTATTTATTTTCCCATTAAACTAACCCTATACCCCAACCCTAACCCTAACCTTAACCCTAAACCCTAACCATGACTCTACCCCCCCCTAGTTGAGTAACATAATATTACAGGGTGACCCATTTGTCAGCTTCCATTGGAAGCATTATCCGAAAGAGATAAGCAGTTCCAAAAAGTGCATTTTTTGTATTTCATAAAGGCTATGACACCCATCTATACATATATAAATGGCAGTTGTGTGAATCTGTATGTCCGGAGGAAACTTCGAAAATAAAACAATTAACGACAAAGTAAATATATATACACATTAAATATCACCAGGGCTTGGTTTTCTATACATATATAAAGGGCAGTTGTGTGTATGTGTATGTCCGGAGGAAACTTCGAAAATAAAACAATTAACGACAAAGTAAATATATATATACACATTGAATATTACCAGTGCTTGGTTTTTGAGCAAAACTAATTGAGATTTGATTTATATTCGTGAAGATAATTTAAAGAATAAGATTTAAATGATAACAACTTAGATTTTTTTCCATTTAATATTTTAGATAGTAGACATTAACATTTCTTTTCAGAGTAGCTGGATCAATGCAAGGTCTATTTTTTTTTTACATAGGATTTAAATGGGCATCCCACGAGAATTCAACTCTCGATTCAGTAATAATGGATCTGCGGGACTAACTTAAAAATCCCCCTGTACCCAGGCGATGCCGGGTAACCGCTGCTAGTCTCTTGATATTAATGTTATTTGTCCCGTTCTCAGTCTTACCCAAGGATTCCACTAGTACTTGCACCCCCTAACAAACAACTGGATTTTGACGGTGTAAATGAAAAAAAAATGTCCCTATGAATCGAGATTGCAAAAAGGTGCCTAAGGGTATAAACACCAACCAAGATCAAAAAAATTCGACCATATGACTTTTCGGCACCTCTTTTGCGATCTCGATTCATAAAGACATTTTTTCCATTTACACCGTCAAAATCCGGTTGTTTGTTAACAGACGATTTTAGAGGTTTTTTAAATGATAAAACTAAACCCTAACCCTAACCCCTAACCCTAACCCCTAACAAACAACCGGGTTTTGACGGTGTAAATGAAAAAAAATGTCCCTATGAATCGAGATTACAAAAGGGTGCCTAAGGGTATAAACACCAACCAAGATAAAAAAATTGGACTATATGACTTTTCGGCACTCCTTTTGCGATCTCGATTCATAAGGATATTTTTTTTCATTTACACCGTCAAAATCCGGTTGTTTGTTAACAGACGATTTTAGAGGTTTTTTTAAATGATAAAAACTAAACCCTAACCCTAACCCTAACCCCTAAAAACAACCGGATTTTGACGGTGTAAATGAAAAAAAAAATGTCCCTATGAATCGAGATTACAAAAGGGTACCTAAGGGTATAAACACCAACCAAGATAAAAAAAATTGGACCATATGACTTTTAGGCACCCCTTTTGCGATCTCGATTCATAAGGACATTTTTTTCCATTTACACCGTCAAAATCCGGTTGTTTGTTAACAGACGATTTTAGAGGTTTTTTTTAAAAGTACCACATTTAAATTTTTATTTATTTCCACGCCTTTGTATTTGCTTCTTTTATTAAACTCTTTGTTCTGTATGCTCTGTACATATCAATCAAAAGTCCTAGCGAATGAAACGTATGAAATCCTTTGGGATTTTGAGATACAGACTGATCGCCTAATACCGGCTTGGAGACCAGAACTTGTATTAATTAATAAAAAGAAGAAAATTTATCATCTCCTGGATTTTGCCGTCCTGGTGAATCACTAGACGAAAGTAAACGAAAAAAAAAAAAGAGACAAATACTTGGACCTGGCTAGAGAGCTGGGACTCCCAAACATCTATTAATATTAACTAGCAAATATATGCACCCCCGGGTGCAAGTATTTAAGTTTTAATGTAATGAAATATCGTATTGAATTAGAAAGTCTAATAAGAATGCAGATAAAAAGATTTGAAACAGAGTGGGGTTATAATAGAAAAATAGAAATGAAACTTACTCTTCCATCACTCCCGTCTTTCATTACTGAATTTTACTTATTTAACTATTTAGTTAAATTAGGAAATAAAGAATAAAATTACACTTATTTTTTCTTGTTAATGGATTTTATTTAAGATTCATTGAAGAGATTTTTGCTCATATTCATTAAAATAAAACCAAACAGTTAGAAATCAATAATACTAAGCACATATTTAATAAAATCACATTTTTAATATCAATATGCAAATTAGCCTTCCCGTTCACACTGCAAACCGCTATTTTTGTATATATAAATACAATAGCATGTTATTAGTATTTAGATATGGACAACACTAATAAAAAGGTGAAGCAATTTTATAAATAATTGAGGTTTAAATATAAATAAAATCATGAAGAATGTGTTGTAAATAACTATGTTAATTGTGACTCGATTAGTAATATAGTTTCGGTTACAGACAGAAAAACACACAATCTCCATTATAATAAGATATGTTTATCTGTACCTTTCTTAGTTATAACCAAGGATCCCATTATTACAGATACCGTGGTAGTTTTAAAGTGCCATATTTTTTTTTCAATTTCTGTTTCCAGGTCTTTGTATTTGCTTCGTTTATTTAGACTCTTTGAGTGATATGTTATTATCTTTTGGCACTGGCATGTCAATTAGGAAACATGTTTTTTCTTTTAGAATTCTTAGCCACAAAATCTGGTCTATTGTTCGTTATTTTTCTACTTGTTTGGAAAGCAATGTCCAAGAGAATAGTACATTTTTTTGGACCATATGACCTTTTACAATCTCGATTCATAATGACATTTTTTTCATTTACACCGTCAAAATTCGGTTGTTTGTTAGTGGTTAGGGTTAGGGGTTAGGTTTAGGGGTTAGGGTTTAGTTTAATAATGAAAAAAACCTCTAAAATCCTCTGTTAACAAACAACCAGATTTTGACGGTGTAAATGAAAACATGCACACGCGCATATAATATATATATATATATATATATATATATATATATATATATACTAGCAAATATATGCACCCCCCGTGTGCAAGTATTTAAGTTTTAATGTAATAAAATATTGTATTAAATTAGAAAGGCTAATGTAACTAAATAAGAATACAGATAAAAAGATTTGAAACAGAGGGAGTATAATAAAAGATTTAAACAGAGGAGTATAAATAAAAAAGGGAACAACTGAAACTTACTCTTCCATCACTCTCGTCTTTCATTGTTATTTTTTCTAATTTAAGTATTTAGTTAAAAGAGGAAGTAAAGAATAAAATTACAGTTATTTTATCTTGTTAATGGATTTCATTTAAGATTCATTGAAGAGATTTTTGCTTATATTCATTAAAATAAAACTAAACAGTTAGAAATCAATAATACTAAGCACATATTTATTAAATTCGATTTTTTAAATATTAATATGCAAATTAGCCTTCCCGTTCACACTGTAAACCGCTATTTTGTTGTGTATATAAATATAATTGCATGTTGTCAGTATGGAGACATAGTTAACAGTATTAATAATGTAAGACACTTTTATTAATAATTTAGATAAAAATGAAATCATGGAGAATGTGATGTCAATAACTAAGGGAATTGTTACTTGAGTAGGAATATAGTTTCGGTTACAGACAGACAAACACACAATCTCCATTATAATTATATATATATATATATATATATATATATATATGCCCATATATATATATATATATAAACAGGGTGAACCAAAACAAACAGACCTGACTTTTTAAAAAGGTCTGTTTTTTTATCACCCTATATATAGGGCGCGTGGTGTAATGGTTAAAGTCATGGGAAATGGACTCCTCGCCCGAGTTCAAATCCTGGATGTGGTAATTGCATTTCACTTAGCGCTAATACCCTTGGAAAAGGTATGAATCCTACTCTCCCTCCAGCTATGGATAAATAGTAGGCAGACTGGACTCTTTAACCTTGGTTTAGGCAACCCGGTCTAGAAAAGGAAAACTCTGAATTCAAAACCTGTTAAACTCCGCTTAATAATTTAAATTGACCTTGTGTCACATCCTGCTCGTGCGGAGGGGTTGGTAAATATATATTATATAGGTATTTTAATGGTTAGGTAGGATTGGTGAAAAGTTAATCTTGCGTTTCGGCAGGGAATAGGGGAGAATCGAAGTGCGGAGGGGTGCGCAGGGAGACGAAATGGAGTGGTCTCCCTTGTCACCCTCCCACGTTGACCTTGTGTCGCATTCTGCCATTCGATCTGGTCTAGCTTCTATTCTTTCTTGTCGTGGTCGCCATGTTGTCTTCTATCCTTTTGGTTCTTCATTTCTTGATTCATTTTCTTTCTTGGTCAGTCTTCTTGCTAAGACATGCATCAACCAACAACGCCATGCTGTTCTTTTTAAAACTTTTATTCTTAACTAAGTTTGTTTTCTTACTAACTAAAACACAGCGCGTGTGTAGGTGACTCCAGCTAAGTAAGAAACGACTGTGAATGACAGTAGAGGAGGAAATGAGGTACGTGGACGAAAGCAAAGGAGGAAACGAGGTACGTAAACGAAAGCAGAGGAGGAAATAAGGTACGTGAATGATAGCAGAGGAGGAAACGAGGTACGTGAATGTAAGGAGAGGAGGAAACGAGGTACGTGGACGAAAGCAGAGGAGGAAATTAGGTACGTGAACGAAAGCAGAGGAGGAAATGAGGTACGTGAACGAAAGCAGAGGAGGAAACGAGGTACGTGAATGACAGCAGAGGAGGAAACGAGGTACGTGAATGTAAGGAGAGGAGGAAACGAGGTACGTGGACAAAGCAGAGGAGGAAATTAGGTACGTGAACGAAAGCAGAGGAGAAACGTGAACGAAAGCAGAGGAGGAAACGAGGTACGTGAGTGACAACAGAGGAGCGAAAGCAGAGGAGGAAATGAGGTACTGAACGAAAGCAGAGGAGGAAATGAGGTACGTGAATGAAAGCAGAGGAGGAAATGAGGTACGTGAACGACAGCAGAGGAGGAAACGAGGTACGTGAATGAAGCAGAGGAGGAAACGAGGTACGTGAACGAAAGCAGAGGAGGAATCGAGGTACGTGGACGAAAGCAGAGGAGGAAATGAGTACGTGAATGACAACAGAGGAGGAAACGAGGTCGTGACCGAAAGCAGAGGAGGAAACTAGTGAGAAAGCAGAGGAGGAAACGAGACGTGAACGAAAGCAGAGGAGGAAACGAGGTAACGTGAATGAAAGCAAGGAAACAAGGTACGTGAACGAAACGCAGAGGAGGAATGAACGAAAGCAGAGGAGGAAACGAGGTACTGAACGAAAGCAGAGAAGGAAATGAGTACCTGAACGAAAGCAGAGGAGGAAACGAGGTACGTGAATGACAGTAGGGAGGAAACGAGGTACGTGAACGAAAGCTGAGAAACGAGGTATGAACGACTGAACGAGTACATGAACAAAATCAGAGGAGGAAACGAGGTACGTGAACGAAAGCAGAGAAGGAAATGAGGTAAACGAAAGCAGAGAAGGAAACGAGGTACCTGAACGAAAGCAGAGGAGGAAAACGATGTACCTGAACGAAAGCAGAGGAGAAAATGAGGTACGTGAATGACAGCAGAGGAGGAAATGAGGTACGTGAATGACAGAAGAGGAAACGAGGTACCTGAACGAAAGTTAAAAAGTTAAACTAATGCAGACATGAAATCAACGGCCTTTTGGTAATTGAAAGTTGCTCGCCTACTTGAAAATACTAATTAAACTAACATTTCTATGGGTTCAGCTAGTAAGAAAGAAAACATTGTTTTTTATCAATACATTTTTTGTTAATTTTGCCAGAAAGTTTCAAAGAATTTTCTTTCAGGCAGGATATCAGCATTTTAAATGGATTTTGAAGAATTAAAGATTCCTGTAATTATGGTAGTCTCATTTTTTGCGGATGGAAAAAAAATGTAGTGATTATTTTATGAAACTATTCATTCGTTTCCATTTACATAGAGACATTTTTATTTCTTCTTCTTCTTCTTCTTCTTCTTCTTCTTCTTCTTCTTCTTCTTCTTCTTCTCTTCTTTTAATTCTTCTTCCTTCTTCTTCTTCTTCTTCTTCTTCCTTTCTTCTTCTTCTAACTACTTCTTCTTCTTCAATAATTCTTTCTTCTTCTTCCTTCTTCTTCTTCTTCTTCTAATTCTTCTTCTTCTTTAATTCTTCTTCTTCTTCTTCTCTTCTTCTTCTTCTTCTTCTTCTTCTTCTTTTATTCCTTTTCTTCTTTCTTCTTTTTCTTCTTCTTCTTCTTCTTCTTCTTCTTCTTCTTCTTCTTCTTCTTCTTTTCTTCTTCTTCTTCTTCTTCTTCTTCTTTTTTCTTCTTCAATAATTCTTTTCTTTCTTCTTCTTCTCTTCTTCTTCTTTCTTCTTCTTCTTCTTCTTCTTCTTCTTCTTTTCTTCTTCTTCTTCTTCTTCTTCTTCTTCTTCTTCTTCTTCTTCTTCTTCTTCTTCTTCTTCTCTTCTTTTCTTCTTCTTCTTCTTCTTCTTCTTCTTCTTCTTTCTTCTTCTTCTTCTTTCTCTCTTCTTCTTCTTCTTCTTCTTCTTCTTCTTCTTCTTCTTCTTCTTCTTTCTTCTTCTTCTTCCTTTCTTTTCTTCTTCTTCTTTTCTTTCTTCTTCTTCTTCTTCTTCTTCTTCTTCTTCTTCTTCTTCTTCTTCTTCTCTTCTTCTTCAATAATTCCTTTTTCTTCTTCTTCTTCTTCTTCTTCTCTTCTTCTTCTTCTTCTTCTTCTTCTCTTCTTCTTCTTCTTCTTCAATAATTCCTTCTTCTTCTTCTTCAATAATTCTTCTTCTCTTCTTCTTCTTCTTCTTCTTCTTCTTCTTCTTCTTCTTCTTCTTCTTCTTCTTCTTCTTCTTCTATTTTTCATTCTTCTTCTTCTTCTTCTTCTTCATTCCGCCATTTTGAAAAATCATCACTTTCCCTCCCGTTCGGCCCAGACGCCATAATTAATTTCCAACCGCTTTTTAAAGTGATCTCATCGCCAACGGCCGAATTAATCTCGACTGTTTAGATTTTTTATCCTTTATAATAAATCTTAATACAATGTTCGTAATAATGAGAGAAAATGGAGAAAAAAAATACAACTTGAATATTTCTTTAGAAATTACAGCTACTGCTACAGACAGCTGTGATTAGTATTATTGTGAAGTTTGAAGTTAATAGAAAAAAATAGCAGTTACATTATGCATGCAATTACTATGGCATCCGTCAGTCTAGCGAAACTGTGAATCTACACCTGCATCTAGTCACAGGGCTAGGTAAGGTTGTTTTTGAAGGCTGACAGTTTCCCACGCAGCAGGTCTCCCATCTTGCTCCTACATCGATGTGTATACAATGGAAGAACAAGGTATTATATAACTTGGTTTTAACGTTAACTAACAGGACCTATGTTGTATACCCTTCTTTTTACTTACTTCGTCTTCTTCTAACATCTCTTCTAGCGTCTGGACTTCGTCTTGGTGGTCGGTCGCACTTAACTCATTTCTTCTTCTAGATCAGTCTTGTTTCCAAGACATTCACCAACCACAAAACCTGTGTTATTTTCGTAAGCTTTTATTTACTTAAGTATATACATTTCATGTAACTAAACATCTGACTAACATAGCGCGCGTATGCAGTGTGAGTTCCGGTTAAGGCAGGACATCTTCTCTGTCTGACGTCTAAACTGAAACTGAGGACCCAACCAGTTCCCACGTGACTTCACGTATTTCGCGGGCTTTCTGTACTATTCCATGGAAAGTCCCGCCCGTGATATAAAAAGGGCTATCTCTTTAGAAATACAGGGGATTGACAATAATCTTATGCAACCGCATAGATTATGTAACACCTAGATAATAGATAATATTAACCTTTAGGCAAGTTTTATTATGTTAAATATAGTGGGGGGTAAATTTCACGGGGAAAATTGGTGGTACTCACGGCAAACTTCAATATAGACAACATTTACGCTTGTGAAAAAAAGTATGATATTCAGGAGTCTATAGGCATTTATTTGGCCGCCTTTTTTCCCACCATCAAAATTGGTCACGAAATCAAAAATATAGAATATAAGTGCCCCTTTGTGAGGAATATTTAAAATTTATCAAAAACTATATTTTTAAGTTATGCATAAAAAAATATCGATACTAGGTATTTCTAAAATAGGTTGCGTGATCAGTTTAGGTCACGTTGAAGGAAGAAACGTAAATATTTTTGAAATTTTGTTTTTAAATCTCACAAAAAAGAAATAACGAACATAAAGAGCTGTTACAAAGAAAAATTTAATTCAAAGATCAAATTATCCAATTGGGGAAAAATTACTCGTCATTATCGTGAACAATAAGAAAAACAATCGGTTTATTTACAACACGGTCAGTTTCTTTATTGATATCATTTTTAACAGAAGTCTATTTATGGTTCTTTTATTAAAAAATCTTTGCCATTGAGACTTATAAAAATCTTTTGATATAATTATCTAGACTTTTATCTTTATTGAAAAAAAGTAAAAAATCGTTTTTGCCGGTTCATTTTTTTATATTACATAAAATAATATAGGGGGGGGAGTAGATCTCATAAAAAAATATTTCCCCTAATATATTTTAGAAAAAACTATTTCAGACATATATTCATTCAAAGGTAAGTAATTATGGAACTTTTCGTGAAAATTGGACCATTAATTTATTTTTCATAGAATTAAAAAAAAAAACCTTAGTTATAACTTGTTTTTGGCTACGTTAAATTTCGATTGATTTAACGGTGCAAAAATGTAAACATTGTTTTTCGTTTATAATTTTTATTATTTTTGTGAGCCGAAAATTTAAAAAAAAATCACTAGGAGTTTGTTTAATGCTTCTTCTTTCGAGTGAATAAAAAAAATTTCAAGATAATATTAACATTTATTCAAGTTTTATTATGTTAAATATAGTGGGGGGTAAATTTCACGGGGAAAATTGGTGGTACCCACGGAAAACTTCAATGTAGACAACATTTACGCTTGTGAAAAAAAGTATGATATTCAGGAGTGTATAGGCATTCATTTGGCCGCTTTTTTTTCCCACCATCAAAATTATTCACGAAATCAAAAAACTAGAGCCATATTGGCCTTTGGGCCCGTAGCCTACGAGCCTCATCTAAAAAAAAAAAAGCTCAGAGAAATAGTACATTTTCATAAACTCATTGTTTTTCTATTTAATCCATAAATGTGAACCTAACAGGTACTACAACTCCAGGTCAGAGTGGACCTGGGAGTAATGGCGATGAAAGGACATTCTATATTCTCCAGAGATACAAAATTGGAACTTCACTATAAGACCCTTAGCCATCGCTTTCTAGCACCTATATGATAAAAAGAGGAAGCGCGTGGTGTAATGGTTAAAGTCATGGGAAATGGACTCGTCGCCCCGAGTTCAAATCCTGGATGTGGTAATTGCATTTCACTTAGCGCTAATACCCCTGGGAAAGGTATGAATCCGACTCTCCCTTCAGCTATGGGTAAATAGCAGGGCAGACTGGGTTCTTTAACCATGGCTAGGTAACCAGTCTAGGAGAAGGAAAACTCTGAATTCGAACCTGTTGAACTCCGCTTAAGAAATTGACCTTGTGTCGTATCCTGCTCGTGCAGAGGAGTTAGTAAATATATATATGATAAAAAGAGTTGGGGCTTGCTCTAAGGGCAATAGGGTTGGGAATATCATATAGGTGCTAGGGCTTGACGTGACCAGCCGATTGATCGAAGGAATTCTCTTCGACCGCCGATTTAGCCCAACTAAGAGCCAAGGTCGAGGGCTGCATGTCATGAACTGCTCATCCACCAGGATTCCGTCCTTAAGCATCATAGATCATCACCTACGGCCAACAGGTGGCGCTATGCAGTTTAACGACATACCCAGAACACTAAGACTCTCAGCCACAAAAAATCCGCTTATTTCCTATAAGTCTAACATGATCAAAGGGGAACCACTCTTGGCTGATAAATTATTTATTTTCCCACTAAACTAACCCTAAACCCTAAACCCTAACCCCTTTGAACTCTCTGTGGACCACTAGAAATGTTCTGTGGGCCACAGATGGTCCAGCTGGACCACGTTGAGAATCACTGGTGTAGATAGCAATAAAGATGAGTACAATAGTCAGAATAAATAAATTATCAGTCAAGAGTGGTTCCCCTTTGATCATGTTAGTCTTATCGGAAATAACCAAAAATCTACATAATACAAATAAGAGATTTAATTTTTAACTTTTCAAATCCCGAACAACGCTGGGTAGCTCTGCAATTCTTATCTAAGCAAAGCTTAGGAAATAATCACAGCTATTTCTTTTTTTATTGTAAAGAAAGAGTCGTTCACAATCAGCCGGAGTAATTGCCGCCACGTTTCCCTCTTAGAATATTGAAGGCCAATCTCTGTTTCACAAATTATAGTCTCTCTCTCTCGGTTCACGGGACACGTGAGTGAGGCGTTTGCAGATCTTCTTGATAAAATCTGTCTCGATGTCGGAAAGAACTGTCGTCTCAAAGGTCACTGGCTCAGACAGTTGTCGTTAGTACGCTTCATTTCATGCAAGATATATTAGATATTTCGGACCATATCACCTTAAGGCACCCCTTTTTGATTTCGTTTCATTAGGTCATTTTTTTCATTTACACCGTCAACATCCGTTTTTTTAAACAGATGATTTTTAGATGAATTTTTACAATTTTACACGGGAAAAATTAACAGTTTTATGGGACATTTTTTTAATAGCAAATACATTTTTTCTTTTTACTTATTTACGTTTTTGTTGTTAATCAAACGAAAAAACACGTTTTTATATTTAATGTTGTTGTTAATTAAATGAAAAAACACGTTTTTATATTTAATGTTGTTAATTAAACGAAAAAACAAGTTTTTGTATTTAATGTTGTTGTTGTTAATTAAACGAAAAAACAAGTTTTTATATTTAATGTTGTTGTTAATTAAACGAAAAACACGTTTTTATATTTAATGTTGTTGTTAATTAAACGAAAAAACACGTTTTTATATTTAATGTTGTTGTTAATTAAGCGAAAAAACACGTTTTTATATTTAATGTTGTTGTTGTTAATTAAACGAAAAAACACGTTTTTATATTTAATGTTGTTGTTGTTAATTAAACGAAAAAATACGTTTTTATATTTAATGTTGTTGTTGTTAATTAAACGAAAAAAATACGTTTTTATATTTAATGTTGTTGTTAATTAAACGAAAAAACACGTTTTTATATTTAATGTTGTTGTTGTTAATTAAACGAAAAAACATGTTTTTGTATTTAATGTTGTTGTTGTTAATTAAACGAAAAAACATGTTTTTATATTTAATGTTGTTGTTAATTAAACGAAAAAACATGTTTTTGTATTTAATGTTGTTGTTGTTAATTAAACGAAAAAACACGTTCTTGTATTTAATGTTGTTAAACGAAAAAATACTTTTTTTTATATTTAATGTTGTTAATTAAATGAAAAAACACGTTTTTATATTTAATGTTGTTAATTAAACGCAAAAACACGTTTTAATATTTAATGTTGTTGTTGTTAATTGAACGCAAAAACACGTTTTTGTATTTAATGTTGTTGTTGTTGTTAATTAAACGAAAAAACACGTTTTTATTTAATGTTGAAAGAAAACGTTTTTTTTTAAATAAAAGTATTTTTTTTATTTACAAAAACTTTAAACAAAAACAAGTTCATGAATAGTTGTTGTTGTTAGCCTATGTGAAAAAATTAATTTTGCTCTAAAGATAAACTAATATTTTTATTTTTTAAAATAAATCTTAAAACGAAAGACATGTTTTTTTATTTTCCATGTGCTTCTACGGGTAGTTGGCAAAACTTGCAAATTCTCATCAAAATCCCATGACCCAGAAAAAACAGAACCCACAAATTTTGTAATAAAACTGTTAATTTTTACGAGGGGGGTTAGGGTAACGTTAGGGGTTTTGGTTGGAGTTTAGGGTTAGTTTAATGAGAAAACAAATAAATAATTTGGGTTCTGTTTTTTCTGGGTCAATCATGGGATTTTGATGATGATATATCCGGGTTAAGGGATATATTATGAAGTTGTAGTAAGGTATATTATCGCAGGTAAATAGAAGCTGGTGCGTCGAGTAGCAGTACATCTTCCGAGCAGTCGGCGTGGTAGTCTCGCTAGTAGGCTAGTAGGCACTTGTACCACCACAGTGTTGAATATTTATGTAGGACACTATCCAATCAGATTATAGTGAGGGGGCACCTGGGTATTTACATATTCATTACATCAGATGAGAATTTGCAAGTTTGGCCGGATAGTTAATATTAAAAAGTATTTATTCAAAAAATATTTAGCTAGGATTAGGGTTAGGAGTTAGGGGTTAGGGGTTAGTTTTGTTAATAGCAATTCTTTTTACGGTGTTTGTTATTGTTACTTAAAAAAACGGATGTTGATGGTGTAAATGAAAAAAATTGTTGCATACCCTTCTTCTTTACTTCTTTACTTACTTCTATTCTTCTTCTTCTGTCCGTCTTTGGAATCTTATAGCATCTTGTCTTGGTCTGGAATCTTCTAAGGTCTGGACTTCGTCTTGGGGACTTCGTGTCTGGTCTTCCATTGGGGATTTCTCTTTATCAGAAGCCCTGTGTCATTGGTAGTTTTTAGATAATAACACAAGACTTCGATTTGCTTTAGATCATATTTTATTCCGAAATCCCCACCAGATTACCTGCGCAGATTGAGTCGGCCGCGTGCATAACACGACTTACCACCGTCGTGGTTCCTTGCCGACTGACTAAAATCTATTTCTAATCTAAACCAGAAGAGGGTCTTCTCCACCGATTCTCACGGTATCCACCGGAAGTTTAGGACTGAGGTCGAGCCTTGTCACTTATCCTTCAAGGCCGTGGGCTCCAACTTATAACAGCCATTTTTATTTCTACACTATTACACATAAATATTAGGTATCTAATAATTATGTAACAAAATGACCTAATGAAATGAAATCATTAAGGTAATATGGTCCGATATTTCAATAATGAATTACTGAGACATAATGTGACTCCCGGCGGTGTATTGGAAAGATCTCTTGCCGATTGGAATTTTGTCTACTTTTAACCGTGGTATAGAAAAACATCTCACATTCTAGTGTCTCTGGATAGTGAACTAGTGGGTACGTGCCTAAATATAATTAGGTCTGGCTTAGCTCAGTCGGTAGAATGTCCGGCTGGGAACCTTGAGGTTCCTGGTTCGATTTCGGCTCCTCGCCAACTCAGCGTATGAGTAGCACGTGTGCGGTAAAGTGAGGAGTTAATGGTAGGAGTGGCGCTTCGCCTCAGACGCCAAAACAATCTCCTTGGGCTAGTGAAAAGGAGATAGACTCCCTCGCAGTCTGGCTGATACCGACTTTAGGCCATCCCGATGACTTTACTTACTTTACTGCTTCTCTCTCTCTCTCTCTCTCTCTCTCAAACACACACACACACAAATATATATATACAAGGTGTGTCAAAAAAGTATCGAGACACACCTTGTATTCTAAAAAATAATGTTTCCTTCATTAATTTTATTCAGAATACAAGGTGTGACAAAATGTGCCATGTTTAAAGCTGCATTTACCAAGATAGAAATGAAGAATGAATGGAATGTTATTTTTTTTCAGAATACAAGGAGTGTCAAAAAGTACAAAAAATCTCGATACTTTTTTGACGCACCTTATATATATATATATATATGTGTGTGTGTGTGTGTGTGTGTGTGTGTGCTTTTGTGTGCGCGTGTGTGTGTGTCTGTGTGTGTGTGTTTATGAATAAGGGGTGACTTAACGGAAAAGGCAAAAATTAAAGCGAGTCGCAATTTTAACTGCCGATAAAAATAATCAACCGAATAAGTCGTAATTAGGAATGAATATAAAAGTGCTCAATACGTTTGTAGAGCTGGTTTAGAATATATATATATATATATATATATATATATATATATATATATATATATATATATGTATGTGTGTGTGTGTGTGTGTGTGTGTGTGTGTGTAAGGGGCCTGTTTAGCTCAGTCGGTAGAGCAACTGCCTAGTGAATCGAAAGGTTCCAGTTTCGGTACCGGTACCCACAATCCCAGCGCATGTGTACCACAGATTGGCTAACCTGGTCTGTATGGTAAAGTGTGGGGAATAATATTACATTTGTCCCATAACAGATATTACAATGTTATATGAAATGTATATAGAAATGTACTAATTGTTAGAGGAAAAAGATAACTTCATTAATTGTTCAATTCTGTATTGGTAAATACAGCTTCAGTCTCAATACACTTTCAATACAGCTCACATATTGAAGAAAACGTTTAATTCATTGTTCCTTTAAGTCTTGCTAAATACAGCTTCAGTCTCAATACCTTTTCAACACAGCTCGCATTTTGAAGAAAATTAACGTTTCATTCATTGTTCATTTCTATCTTAGTAAATACAGCTTCAGTCTCGATACATTTTCAACACAGCTCATATTTTGAAGAAAATTAATGTTTCATTCATTATTCATTTCTGTCTTGGTAAATACAGCTTCAGTCTCGATACTTTTTGAAGACACCTCGTATTTTGAATAAAATTAAAGTTTCATTCCTTGTTAATTTATTGCATATTGTGCGGGAAAGTAGGATTTTCCGTTTAAACCGAAACAAAGAAAAGACGACAAAAATAACAAAGGACTTTTTCCGGTTAACGCGAACAAAGAAATCGGAAGTAGATTTTTCCGCTGATAAGTATAACAAAAGAAAATGCGTTGGCGGTTTATATACATAAAAGAAAGTCAGAGATCCCAGTATTTAGTTAGCCAGAAGACTCGGAACAGAGAACAAGTGAGGACAGTCGCTTACGGCCCGTCACGGCCGAGAGGCAGTGAGACCTACGTAGTCACCTCTTCCACCCCACCAACCCCTTTCAGCAGTCATTGTCAACGCCCGCCACCCACGCACACCCGAGGGAAAAGAAATAAATTCAGCAGTTTCTACCATACACATGTGTTGTGATTTCATTAAGGCCGACTACTACATATATCGCTTTTGGTACTGTGACCATACCCGCTATACAACATACACGATTTAGCGCCGTGAAATACCCGCCACGTAACACATTTCTCTCTTGGTAAATATATCTTCAGTCGTGATACTTTTAAAAAACACCTCATAATTTGAAGAAAATGAACGTTTCATTCCTTTTTCATTTCTGTCTTGGTAAATACAGCTTCAATCTCGATACCTTTTCAATACAGCTCGTATTTTGAAGAAAATTAACGTTTCATTCATTGTTCATTTCTGTCTTGGTAAATACAGCTTCAGTCTCGATACTTTTATAACACACCTCGTATTTTGAAGAAAATGAATGTTTCATTCATTATTCATTTCTGTCTTGGTAAATACAGCTTCTAACTCGTACTTTTTCAACACAGCTCATATTTTGAAGAAAATGAAAGTTTCATTCATTGTTCATTTCTGTCTTGGTAAATACAGCTTCAGTCTTGATAAATTTTCAACACAGCACGTGTTTTGAAGAAAATGAATGTTTTATTCATTGTTTATTTCTATCTTGGTTCAGTCTAGATACTTTTTCAACACAGTGTGTCTTTTGAAGAAAATTAACGTTTCATTCATTGTTCATTTCTATCTTGGTAAATACAGCTTCAAACTGGGTACTTTTTTAACACAACTCGTATTTTGAAGAAAATTAACGTTTTATTTCTCGTTCATTTCCGTCTTAGTAAATACAGCATCAGTCTCGTTACTTTTTCAACACAGCTCGTATTTTCAATAAAATTAACGTTTCATTCCTTGTTCATTTCTCTCTTGGTAAATATAACTTCATTCGTGATACTTTTTAAAAACACCTCAGATTTTGAAGAAAATGAACGTTTCATTCATTGTTCATTTCTGTCTTGATATTTGCAGCTTTCATCTTGTTTCCATTTCAATACATATCGTACTTTATACTTTATTACGTGTGCCCAATTCTAACAACTCCCAAACTGTAGATATTTTGATAAAACATTTCTACAAATAGAAATATTATTAGCAAATAAATTGCAATTCGCTTCGCAAATAAAATTTCAAAAATCTAAAATATTTTTATGAGACAGACTTGCGCCATTAAATGATAAGAAGTTGATAGTTCCCACATCGAAGGTTTCAATAAATTCCTCAAACTTCGAGACTTGAGAAACGCTAAATCTATATTCTAACCATTTTATGAGTATAGATAAAAGGATATGAAAACAACACAATATGCTGTTAAAGTGAAAAGATTTTATATCATATTCATAGCTAATATTGAACAATATTTCGATTTATAAAAATCATCTTCAGAGCTTTTTTATACTCCAGACTTATCAATAGCGGAGACGAATATAATATAAATTCAAAACGAAAATTGTAAAAAAGCTTGTGGGAGAGACTTCTAGATCCTTATCTAAACGATTATCTGAACATAGATATATTAAACGAGGTTTTCTAAATAACGCCCTAGCTAAACATATTTTAGAAAATAACCATACCTTTGATTTTAAAGGTGCCAAAATATTAACTCACATACACAATAGAACACTATGTAGAATTATGGAATCTTGCGTTATTCTCACCCACCAAACCATCCACCAAAGACAAGGCTTTTTTAATATATCCCCTAATTTAGCGACACTTGTAGTAAGAAATCATAAAATCCCCTTCACATAACCATTTCCGACATTTACTTCCTAACAAATCTAAATTTCACATTATCCCAAAAACCTTACAATCATTCATATTTTTTTTGCTTTATATATAAGAAAAAATAAAAAAAAATAGAAAAATATAAAAAAATACAAATAAAATTGCAAAAATCTAAAATATTTTTGAGACAGACTTGCGCTATTAAATGATAAGTTGATAGTTCTCACATCGAAGGTTTCAATAAATTCTTCACACTTCGAGACTTGAGAAACGCTAAATCTATATTCTAACCATTTTATGAGTATAGATAAAAGGATATGAAAACAACACAATATGCTGTTAAAGTGAAAAGATTTTATATCATATTCATAGCTAATATTGAAAAATATTTCGATTTATAAAAATCATCTTCAGAGCTTTTTTATACTCCAGACTTATCAATAGCGGAGACGAATATAATATAAATTCAAAACGAAAATTGCCAAAAAGCTTGTGGGAGAGACTTCTAGATCCTTATCTAAACGATTATCTGAACATAGATATATTAAACGAGGTTTTCTAAATAACGCCGTAGCTAAACATATTTTAGAAAATAACCATACCTTTGATTTTAAAGGTGCCAAAATATTAACTCACATACACAATAGAACACTACGTAGAATTATGGAATCTTGCGTTATTCTCACCCATCAAACCATCCACCAAAGACAAGGCTTTTTAAAAAATATATCCCCTTATTTAGCGACACATGTAGTCAGAAATCATAAAATCCCCTTCACATAATCATTTCCGTCATATACTTCCCAACAAATCTAAATTTCACATTATCCCAAAAACCTTACAACCATTCATACTTTTTTGCTTTATATATAATAAAAAATAAAAAATAGAAAAATAGAAAAATATAAAAAAACACAAATTTAAATACAAAAATAAAAATTCTTTTCTAAAAATCCGTTGCAGGTCTACCGTCAACGGGTTAATACTCATCCTGTTTGAAAAAGAGAATTTGTCTATCGTTGAGTTTGGAATATGTCTTTTTTTTTCAAAAACTGTTACAATAAGAGATACATGACTGTCGCTGACCGAGAAAAGCGTTGGCGGATGTGCTTATATTTGAAACTACCGCATAACTTTTTTGCAACATCAATGTTTTCGTTTTGAATTCATATTATTTTCGTCTCCGCTATTGATAAGTCCGGAGTATAAACAAGCTCTGAAGATGATTTTTATAAATCGAAATATTGTTCAATATTAGCTATGAATATGATATAAAATATTTTAAGCGTATTTACGGGTTCGAAGTAGCCCTTATTTCTCCGTAGTTGAAGGCAAATTGTCGGACAAAGAAGGAACAACACAAAAGTAAATGCAGACACTTGTATTGACAAAAAATTACATAAATTGTTGCAAATTTAATGGTATTTGCTACGAGACTTATCTGTGGAGGAATTTCTTGTAGTACTGGAGATAACACCGTTTTCTTCTAGTCGGTGGGAAATGTAGTTAAGACGCTTCGTCTCAGTATTTGTTCTTTTAGTCAGTGTACTGATGTACCGGCCTTTCTGCAGTATGCTGATACAATGCCTTAGACGGAATCTTGTTGTAAGGTTCTGAGGTAAGTGGGCCCTGGTTTTGGGCCAAGTAAGTGAGAGCGTTTATTTTGACGTCTCTCTCCAGTTACAGTTCTTCGATAAGTAGCCCTGTTTTGGGGCTAAGTGAGTGAGAGCGTTTGTTTTTACGTCTCTCGTTGTTAACGGTTCCCTGATAAGTGAAGGGTTGGTATTTGGCGTCAACGTACGATGATGGCATTCGCCCCCTGACGGCAGGGGGAGATAATTAGCTAAGGAATTTCCGATGCTTTTCCCTTCTAACAGCATATTGTGTTGTTTTCATATCCTTTTATCTATACTCATACCGTCGGATTCATTTCCTTTCTCTTAACTTATAACCATTTTATGGAAGTTTTCATTTTCCTCTTTTATAAAGATTTTGAACCATAGAAATGTGTATTTTATGTACTGAATACAAATCAGTGACGCAGTACTAAAACTTAAAATCAATACCAGACATTTTTCATTAGTTTAATGCAAGCGTTTTAAAAATGTTTTTTTTTTACGCAAATCGTTTTATTATAAACTAGAAGTGGCTACGCGGCATCGCCTGGGTAGGGGGTAGCAACAGATTTAGTCTCGCAGATCCATTATTAGTGAATTACAAATTAGATCCTCGCAGGATGCCCCATTAAAATCCTGTTTTTAAAAATAGGACCTTGCGTTGATTCAGCTACTCTGAAAAGAAAAATTAATGTCTACTATTTAAAATATTAAATGCAAAAGAAATTCTATGCAGCTATCATTTACATTTTATTTTTATCTATCTACACAAATATAAATCAAACCTTCATTATTTTTGCTCAAAACCCAAGCTCTGGTGATATTTAATGATAATGATAATGAAGAGTTACTGAACATTCCCCGAGCTCCAGAACTGGAACTTTCCCCTCAGATAGAGTTTAACGTCATACCCAGGACATTAACACCTCAGCCAACGCCTTCTAACACATATATGATAAAATGAGTTTGGGCTTGCCAAAAAGGCAATAGGATCAGGACAATCATATAGGTGCTAGGGCTTGATGTGAACAGCCGATTGATCAGAGGGGGTTCTCCGACGCCCGTCTAGCCTAAGTAAGGTAAGGTAATAGAACCACCTGCTGGCCATAAGTGGCGTCCCTTGAGGACGGAATTCTTGTGACTGAGCAGAATATGAATTGGAACACTCCACATTGGCACTTGTTTAAACTAGACGGTCGCCCAGAGAGGTCTAATCGAGGAATTGAACTTGGGTAACACATTCTATTTCCCAAGACAGAACAATAAACGTTGCGCTAAGAGTGCTTTCAAGTATGTATGTATGTGTGTATTTATATGAGTATATGAACGCAGATATATAACTGTAAATTACATAAATTTGACACAGACACACACATACATACACGCACGCACGCTCACACACATACACGCCCCCCCCCATATATATATATACATATATATATTTACTTTGTCGTTAATTGTTTTATTTTTGAAGTTTCCTCCGGACATACAGATACACATAACTGCCCTTTATACATAGATAGACTAGCAGGAGCTGTGAATATACCACAGTATGATAATTGAATTTTTACAACGTTTGATATGTTTACTTAAGAGCTATTTTCTTTTATAGGATCTAATGACGTTCTGATTACGTACTCTAGACATATAAATATGTATGGTGCTAACGTATCTCCTTTTAGGACTCCAGCGACTCAACAATAATTCAATTCCTGGACGAGGGCATTTGCATTTCACATAACACTAATACACTTGGGAAAGTTATGAATCCAACTATTCTCTCCTACAGCTATGGGTAAGTAGTAGCACAGACTGGGATCTTTAACTTTGGTATTATTATTATTATTATTATTATTATTATTATTATTATTATTATTTGTTCCTTTTGAGTTTTCACATCAGCATTAGCTGATGGTCTTTCACTGGAGTCTGAGTGACAGCAAGTCTCCTCAGGTCTCCAGGACTCTTCTGAGTATTCAGGCAGATTGCAGCAGTGCAGTGTTATAAATGGTTTCAATCCTTCCTCTGATTTCCAAACTTTCCAAACCCTTTTCCAATCCTTTTGGGACTGTTCCAAGTGCACCAACTACAATTGGTATAACTTTCACTTTCATATTCCATAACTTTTTCAGTTCTCTGGCAAGGTCCAGATAGTTGTCCATTTTTCATTTTCCTTTAGCTTCACCCTGTGATCTGCTGGCACTGCAAAATCCACCAGTTGACAAGTTCTTTCTTTTTTGTTTATCAACACTAGGTCTGGTCTTCTTGCTGGGATAAGATGATCCGTTTTTATCTCAAAGTCCCAGAGAATTTTATGCGTTTCGTTCTCAAGAACAGATTCTGGTTTATGCATATACCATTTTGTTGTATGGTCAAAATTTAATTTTTTGCACAATTCCCAGTGGATCACCTTCCCAACCCAGTCGTGTCTAGTTTTGTATTCTCGTTGTGCTAGTTTGCTACATTCGCAGAGTATATGATTTACAGTCTCATCTCTATTACCGCAAAGTCTACATTTACTATTTTGTTGGGTCTTATCAATTTTCGCTTTGATATAGTTTGTCCTTAGGACATTATTTTTTTATAGGATCAGATGACGTTATGTCTACGTAGTCTAGACATATAAATATATATGGTGCTAACCTATCTCCTTTTAGGACTCCAGCGACTCAATAATAATAATAATAGGAGACCAGACCACGGTGTTAATCAACAAGAGGACAATTTATCATCTCGTGGATTTTGCCGCCCCTGCCAATCGCCGAGTGAAAGTGAAAGAAGGCGAAAAGATAGACAAATACTTGGACCTTGCCAGAGAACTAAGAAAGCTGTGGAACACGAAGGGGAAGGTCGTACCAATTGTAATTGGTGCCCTTGAGACGGCCCCCAAAGCTATGGAAAAGAATTTGGGTGAAATTGAAATAAAAGGAAGAATCGAGACCATCTAAAATACATCAATATTGGGATCGGCTAGAATACTCAGAACAGTCCTGGAGACCTGGGGTGACTTGCTGTCATTTAGCCTCTAGTGAACCACCGGCCACAGCATGTGTGAAAACATAATAATAATAATAATAATAATAATAATAATAATAATAATAATAATAATGATAACAACAAAGACTAGAAAACAAAAATGGGAAGAAAACAATTATATGAACGCTTCAAACGACAAATAGAAGAGGTTGAACATGAAAAGATTTGGACATGGTTAAGAAAGGGAAACCTCAAAAGAGAAACGGAATCATTTATAATTGCTGCACAAAATAATGCCATAAGGACAAACTACATCAAAGCGAAAATTGATAAGACCCAACAAAATAGTAAATGTAGACTTTGCGGTAATAGAGATGAGACTGTAAACCATATACTCTGCAAATGTAGCAAACTAGCACAACGAGAATACAAAACTAGACACGACTGGGTCACTCAGACTCCAGTGAAAGGCCATCAGCTAACGCTGATGTGAAAAACTCAAAAGGAGTGAATAATAATAATAATAATAATAATAATAATAATAATTAAATCGGTTAACCTATACCTCATGTAACAATTTGAACCATAGATCGGACCATAAAAAGTACAACGACTTCACGTTAAAGTGGAACTGGGAGTAATGGCCGTTTAGAGTCTTATCCAGGATACTCCCTTTTGGGGAGGTCAGTCAGTCAGGAAAGTGCTACCTACAGTTTGACTGAAGTCCAATTTAAAAAATATTGCCATATATTTTCTGTGATCTAATCTGTGTGGTAAAATTGGGGAGCTGACGGTAGGTTTAGCACTCAACCTCATTAAAAAAAGTCTGCTTGGTCTAGCGCTAGGAAAAAGGGGATAGACTCCCTCAGTATCCGGCTGATATTAACAATATGCCAATTTATTTGATGTTTTTAAAGTGCACTTGGCGACACTTGCCGAGGTCAATCAAATTCGGTTCACTGATCTTAACGTATGTGGAATTACAGGTTGTCTACAAAAGGACTGTATTGATCGCTGAAAATTAGACCTTCCTAATCTATTCTCAAACCATTCTATATATATTCTATATAAATTAATTTCTCTCTCTCTCTCTCTCTCTCTTTCTCTCTCTCTCTCTCTCTGCATATATATATATATATATAAATAGAAGAGAGAGAGAGAGAGAGAGAGAGAGAGAGAGAGAGAGAGAGAGAGAGAGGCAGACATACAGACAGACAGACTGATTTTCTTTGCTGTCCTTCTCTCTTTCACTCTCTCTCCTCCTCTCTCTCGCTTTCTCTTTCTCTCCCCCCACTCTCTCTCTCTACACACACACACACACACACACACACATACACACACACATATATATATGAGAAGTAAACAAACAAATGTGTTTAATATGGCTTCTTTTAGCCGACAATTTTTGGAGAGAATATGTGCTTAATTGAAGTCGTACCTAATTTTGAAAGTTAATTAATTAATAATTAATTAATTAGGCAGAAATATATATATAAATCTATTCTCATCTATTCTCATCTTTACGAAGCTAAAAACAATCTAACAAGAATATGGGCATTATAATCTCAGTTATCATCATGTCGTGCAAGCAGCACAGGTATCCATGACAATCTCTCGCCAACCTCCCCATCATTCATTGCCCCTGGGAGGTCTTCTGTGCAGCAACCGGTATCATCACATAGTTGGGCGGCCCACATTAGCATGCCTTGTGTCGGCTTCCACAGGAGAACGTCGCTTATGAGCTCGTCCTGCTTCTCCAACAGTGTCCTGCATGCCTAGTCCGTCTTACTCGGATGGTTTGTGAGATAGGGGCAGGTGGCCATACAGCTGCTTTCTTGTGGGGGCTGTTTCCACGACTTGTTCAAGACTGCACGCAGCATTTTTGTGCAGCTCCCATCTAGCTTATTCTCAAGGCGCTTCGTTGGGGTCCAAGGGGTGCAGTCATACAGCAGTACTGATATAACCACAGCCTGGAAGAAATGTCACTTAGCTTGTCAGTGAGATCTCACTGATCTAAGTTATGATGTAATGAAATATATATTTTTTATATTTAACCAACCCCTCCGCACAAACAGGATGTGGCACAAGGTCAATTTCTTAAGCGGAGTTCAACAGGTTTGGATTCAGAGTTTTCCTTCTCTTAGACAGGTTGCCTAACCAAGGTTAAAGAGCCCAGTCTGCCCTACTATTCATCCATAGATGGAGGGAGAGTAGGATTCATACCTTTCCAAAGGGTATTAGCGCTAAGTGAAATGCTGTTACCACGTCCAGGATTTGAACTCGGGGCGACGAGTCCATTTCCCATGACTTTAACCATTACACCACACACTTCCTAAGAATTAAAAAGACTAACGGAATTAAATAAGAACGCATATAAAATATGACACTTATTTTAATTATATTAATATTTTAATTGGTTTCTATATAAAATCCTTCATCGATGTCTTTAAAGGGCACCCGGTGAGGTTTCGATCAATATCGTTCCAGATAATTGGAATAATACAGACAGTTCTGTTTTAGTATTATCTGCGTTATTCGGACTTTTGTTCTCATCTTCATTGTTATCTGTACAACGTTTCGGTCGATGTGCCCTCCGGCCTTCTTCAGGTATTTCTTGTCGGACTCGGGAACCTTCTCGGACTCGGGAACCTTCTTTGCGAAATCGGGAACCTTCTTTTTGTAATCGGGAGCCATCACGGAACTTTGAACCCAACCCTTTATTCAATCCACGGGCGTATCCGGTTCTCATTCCGCTAACCATAGCTGGGGTAGGAGTTGTGTTAATTCTTCTTCTATGTAACTGCCTCTACTCAGGATTGAACCCGGAATCCAGAGATATCTGTCACTTAGAACTGTCTTAACCTAACTACCTTACCCACTAGGCCATGTGTCCAATCCTGAGTAGAGGCAGTAACCTAACCCTTTATTCAGTCCACGGGGGTATCACTGTTCTCATTCCGCTAACCATAGCTGGGGTAGAGGCGTTAAGCTGTATTAATTATTCTTATTCTTATTATTATATTATTCTCTAAATGGATTTATGTAAAAGTACATAGATATTAGCTGCAGCTTTAGTGCAAATGTCTAGTCGTCTGCGTTGGAGCTTTTGTTCTCACCCGGTTTCGTTCCAACTTGACGGTGTGAAAAGAGTCGTATTCACCTTTGTTCATAATTTTTTATTTATTTATGTTTCTTTTTTTTTGCATATTCTTCGAGACAGCCTTAACGACATTGCTGGCCTATTATAACTAAAGTGTCTGATTAAAAATTAAAAAATAAAGAATTATTGAATCGGTGCCATTTGCCAAACAGACAAGACCTC
>CM042175.1:4885796-4905796 GCA_023376005.1 Doryteuthis pealeii
TGTCTACCTTATCCATTGTCTTCTCAGTTCAATTTTTCTTTGTCTTTTCGAACTTCCCGCGCAAACAATGCGACGATCGCTAATCCATAACACTACCCGTGATGCTTTTTAAATTCATATCATAAATCTAGGATGTGTGATGCACGTGGTGTAATGGTTAAAGTCATGGGAAATGGACTCGTCGCCCCGAGTTCAAATCCTGGACGTGGTAATTGCATTTCACTTAGCGCTAATACCCTTGGGAAAGGTATGAATCCTACTCTCCCTCCAGCTATGGGTAAATAGCAGGGAAGACTGGGCTCTTTAACCATGGCTAGGTAACCAGTCTAGGAGAAAGAAAACTCTGAATTCAAACCTGTTGAACTCCGCTTAAGAAATTGACCTTGTGTCGCATCCTGCTCGTGCGGAGGAGTGGGTAAATATATATATCATAAATCTCTCTGATAAGCAATCAGGATATTGTGACCCAAGGAGATCACCCATGCACAAAAATATCTCATTTTCTTCAAAGAAAAAGGCCCAACCTGTAAAATAATCAACTTATTATCTTGTTCTACTTTTAGCCTGTTTTGTGTTGCTGTTACATAATTATTAGAGACCTAATATTTATGTGCAATAGTGTAGAAATCAAAATGGCCGTTATAAGCTGCAGCCCATGGCCTTGAAGGATTTGAATGACAAGGCTTGACCTGTCCTGATCCTTCCTTCCGGTGGATACCGTGAGAATCGGTGGAGAAGACCCTATTCAGGTTTAGATTAGAAATAGATTTTAGGCAGTCGGCGAGAAACCACGACGGTGGTGAGTCGTGTTACACATGCTCTGACTCAATCTGCGCAGGTAGTCTGGTGGGGGATTTCGAGAATAAAATGTGATCTAAGTAAATCGAAGTCTTGTGTTATTATCTAAAAACTACAAATGACACAGGGCTTCTGATAAAGAGAAATCCCCAGTGAAAGACCAGACACGAAGTCCCCAAGAGAAGTCCAGACGCTTGAAGAGATATTAGAAGAAGACGTAAGATAGAAAAGACGTCAGAAGTAGAATAGAAGAATAGAAGTAAAGAAGTAATGAAAAGGGTATGCAACATTGCAGGTTGGGTTGTGTGTGTGTTTAGGGTACCTAATCAAGTATTACGTCGTTTTTAAGCAGTATCTTTTTAAGTAGACATCATCATCATCATCATCATCATGTCGCGCCGTTGGCACGGATACCCATGACAATCCCTCTCCATCCGTCCCTATCGCTCATCATTCTCGGGAGGTCCTCTGTGCAGCATCCTGTATCCGCACAGAGCTGATCAATGTACGTCTTTGCTGGTCGGTCCACACTGGCGTGCCCATGCGCTGTCTTCCACAGGAGGACGTCGCTTATGAGTTCGTCCTTGCTTCTCCAGCAATGTCCCGCGTGTCTTGTCCATCTTACTCGGATGGTTTGGGTGATATGTGGCAGGTGGCCGTACAGCTGTTTTCTCGTGGGGTGCTGTTTCCACGTCTTGTTCAGGATCACCCGTAGCTTTCTTGTGCGGCTCCCACTCCTCCACGGAAAACGACGTTAATGCACGTATAGGAAGGGCATGGGCTGCTATGAATAAATTATCGGTCATATGGAAATCCAATCTCACAGACAAGTTAAAGAGAGAGTTCTTCCAGGCCGTTGTCGTGTCAGTGCTGCTGTATGGCTGCACCACCTGGACCCTAACGAAGCGACTAGAGAATAAACTAGATAAGTAGACATAACACATTTTTAATCAGTATGCATAAAAGAAATACTCAACGAATTGCCGAAAATTCCCCTTTTTTCTTTCTCCCTTTCTTTTAGTTATCTTTTCTTTCTTTCTTTCTTCTATATTTCCTAACGTAATGATAGGATATGTGGAAAGAGAGAAAGAAAGAAAGAAAGAAAGAAAGAGAAAATATATTAAGAATGAAAGAAACAAAGAGAGATAGAGAGAGGGAAGATATGAAGAAAGAAAGAAGGAAAGAAAGGGAGAAAGAAAGAAACAAATAAAAAAAAGAAGGGACGAAAGAAAGAAGAATAGAAAGAAAGAAAGAAGAAAGGAAACAAATAAAGAAGGAAAGAAAGAATAGAAAGAAATAAAGAAAGAAAGAAGGAAAGAAAGAAAGTATAGAAAGAAAGAAGAATAGAAATAAATAAGGAAAGAAAGAAAGAAAGAATGAAAGAAAAAGAAAGAAATAAGGAAAGAAATAGGAAAAGAAAAAAAGAAGAGCAGAAAGAAAGAACGAAGGAAATAAAGAAAAAAAAGAAGGAAAAGAAAAGAAAGAAAAAAGAAAGAATGAAAGAAATAAAGAAGGAAGGAAGAAAAAAAGAAAGAAAGAAAGAATGAAAGAAAAAAGAAGGAAGGAAGAAAAAGAAAGAAAAAAGAAAGAATGAAAGAAATAAAGAAGGAAGAAGGAATTAAAGAAAGAAGGAAGAAGGAAGAAGGAATGAAAGAAAGAAAGAAAGAAGGAATGAAAGAAAGAAAGAAAGAATGAAAGAAATAAAGAAGGAAAGAAGGAATGAAAGAAAGAAAGAAAGAATGAATGAAAGAAAGAAATAAAGAAAGAAGGAATGAAAGAAAGAAAGAAAGAAAGAAGAATACAAAGAAAGAAAAAAATTAGAAGGAAATTTTTCGGCAATTCGCAATGTATTGCTGACAATTTACGTTTTTGGAACAATAATTGAATTAATTTAAATAATTAAATAATTAAACAATAATTAAATTAATTTTGGAACAATAATTAATCAGAACAAAAAATACATAATCTTTGTCGAAAATTTACATTTTTTGGATTTAGAACAAAAAAATACTCAACGTATTGCCGATAATTTGCCTTTTTTGGAATTAGAAGAAAAAAACTCAGTTTATTGACGAAATTTTTTTTTTTTTGGATTAGCAAAAAATAAAAAAAAAAAAAAAAATAAAAAAATAAAATAAAATAAAAAAATAAAAAAATATTCAACGTATTGCCGAAAATTTACCTTTTTATGGAATTAGAAGAAAAAATACACAACGTATTGCCGAAAATGTAGGTTTTTGTAATTCGAACAAAACAATACATAAAGTATCGCCGAAAATTTACCGTTGAAATAATTAGAACAAAAAAAAAAATACTCAGATTATATCCGAAAATTTACATTTTGCAATTAGAACAAAAAAATACTCAACGTATTGACGCAAATTTACCTTTTTGGGAATTAGAACTTAGGTAATTGGATAATTTCTATTGATATTTCTATCATCTTAATTTAGTTTGTTTTTAATAAGCCAAAACTGTCAATAAATCAAATAAATCGGAAGCATTATAGTCCACAAAGAAAACTCAAAAGAGTTTGATGTAAATGTGTATAAAAATGTAAAAGAAAGTATCAAAAAGTTAAAAAAATCCCAGCACTGCAGACCACGATGTTCACCGGAGAAGATGTAGAAATCCAGGTATTTTTGTTTTTTTCAAAAGACAGTATGAAAAATCCATAACTTACCTGATATTCATCCCATACCAATTGTTCATGGATCCCATCATTTCCAAACCGCTTGTTATAACCATCGTAATGTACCTGAGAGAAAGCGAGAAAAATGATTGATTATTCCTTGGGCATTTTTTCTTTCTTTCTTTTTTGTTTTGATAAGAAATTTTTGGGGGTCTCTTTATTTATGGGCAATACTGTATATTAAAGCTGTCCAGTTTCTTCACGTTTGTCAATAACAAATATGCTCTCATTGGGGAAAAAAATTAACCCTTTAGCCTTAGGCCCCTCCCCCCACACAGTACTGAACAACTTCAGCTACAAAAGTCATAAAAATGACAAATCAGATATAACAAATTAAACCCATTCTTTGTGTTTTCACAATTTCCTGGTATTTTATTTAATGTTGCTTTGTTATTTTTACTAGTACAAAATAAAAAAACACCCTCCGGGCGATGTAAAAATGAATTTTTGAAACATATTGCCTGAGGGGTGGGAGTAAAAAATTCAATGTCAGCGAGTTTGTACCCTAAGTAATTAAAATCATCAAATTCATTAAAAGATTAAAAAATAAAACAATTTGAAATGTAAACTTTAAATATGTATTAAAATAAAACAAACTATATATAGATATATAATACCAGTCATGTATTTATTAAAACTTGTTTTAAAAAAACAATGAGGACTGTCTAATGTTGCATGTTTAAATTTTGAGTGTATTTATTGAATAAATACACTCAAAATTTGAACATGCCAAAAATCGTAGAATAAATTTTATTCTATGTTATGACGATTTTGGGTAATGTGATCTAAGCAGTGAAGTAATTTTTGTTACAGACAAAAACCGGAAGCGAATCTCCATTATTAATAGACATACACTGGTAGGATGTATTAGTAAAAAAACAAACAAACAAAAAAAAACACAATATGAGTCTAGGTAAAAAATCGTAAAAATCATAAATGAATAGGTAGATATTCTAGCCAAAACAAGACATTAGGTTTATAAGTTCCCAAAATTCACACTGAATAGTCCAATTGGATACATGGCCTAGTGGATAAAGGAGTTAGTTTAAGACAGTTCTAAGTGACAGTTATCTCAGGATTTTGGTTTCAATGCTGAGTAGAGGCAGTAATAGTAAAAATAATTAACACAACTCCTACCCCAGCCATGGTCAGCGGAATGAGAACAGGATACCCCCGTGGACTAAATAAAGGGTTAGGTTCAAAGTTCCGTGATGGCTCCCGATTACGACAAGAAAATTCCCGAGTTCGAAAAGAATTAATTTGCCGATAAAAAGCGAGAATCACGACTCGGAAAATATCTGATTTTAGACGGATTACGCCTGACGCGGGAAAGGAAAAAACATAGCGTAAATTAGTGCAGGAGTTTGGGACGAAAAAATGCAGATAGAACAGAATTTCTTTTTACACAGGTAAAATGTAACTCACTCACTCTCACTCACTCTCTCTCTCTCTCTCTTCTCTCTCTCTCTTTTATTTTTACAGATTTCTACGGTAAAAACAATATGGACATGTTTAGGAATGACTACATCTGTGATTGCCTCTATGAAATGATGCATGATTACATGAGGTACTTCCATGAAAAGAACGGACGATTTAGGGTAAGTTAGGTCATATAAAATCTGATTGATATTTCATATTAACCACTTTTAAGTTATTATCTCTAGGAATGAATTAAAAAATGTATTGGAAATGATTTTTACTATAAAATGCCTATAAAAATGCATTGGAAATGATTTTTACTATAAAAATGCATTGGAAATGATTTTTAGTATAAAAATGCATTGGAAATGATTTTTACTATAAAAATGCATTGGAAATGATTTTTACTATAAAATTCAATGGGAATGATTTTTACTATAAAAATACATTGGAAAGGATTTTTACTATAAAAATGCATTGGAAATGATTTTTACTATAAAAATTCAATGGGAATGATTTTTACGATAAAAATGCATTGGAAATGATTTTTACTATAAAAATACATTGGAATTGATTTTTACAATAAAAATGTATTGGAATTGATTTTTACTATAAAAATTCAATGGGAATGATTTTTACTATAAAAATGCATTGGAAATAATATTTTACTATAAAAATGTATAAGGAAATGATTTTTACTATAAAAATGCATTGGACAATGATTTTTTACTATAAAAATGCATTGGAAATGATTTTTACGATAAAAATGCATTGGACAATGATTTTTACTATAAAATGCATTGGAAATGATTTTTACTATAAATGCATTGGAATTGATTTTTACAATAAAAATGTATTGGAATTGATTTTTACTATAAAAATTCAATGGGAATGATTTTTACTATAAAAATGCATTGGAAATAATTTTTACTATAAAAATGTATAAGGAAATGATTTTTACTATAAAAATGCATTGGACAATGATTTTTACTATAAAAATTCATTGGAAATGATTTTTACTATAAAAATGCATTGGAAATGATTTTTAACATAAAAATTCATTTGAGAGGATTTTTACTATAAAAATACATTGGAAATGATTTTTACTATAAAAATACATTGGACATGATTTTTACTATAAAAATGCATTGGTAATGATTTTTACTATAAAAATGCATTGGAAAGTATTTTTACTATAAAAATACATTGGAAATGATTTTTACTATAAAAATACATTGGACATGATTTTTACTATAAAAATGCATTGGAAAGGATTTTTACTATAAATAACATTGGAAATATTTTTACTATACATTGGAAATGATTTTTACTATAGAAATGCATTGGAAATGATTTTTACTATAAAAATGCATTTGAATTGATTTTACTATAAAAATGCATTATATCAACCTCTAGGAATTTATTATTTATATTTTTGAAGGCAATTACAATGTGTATATCGTATAGAATGTGATAATTATTGAAATATGATCATAACAATCAAACTCGGCGAATAACGCGTGCGACGTGTGGAACACCGTACAGCTGTTTCAATCTCATTAGGTCTCATCAGCAGTGTATACTCACGATCTCCCTCCGACAGAGATCGAACCGGAGAACCCAGCACACAGAGTCATGGACTCTACCCCTGGGCTACCGGCACGCCACACACGAAACACGCCAAATTTTATATATATATATATATATATATATATATAGCAGTGTATGAATCCGTTATTTGCTTAATGTTTCATCTATATTCATTTGAAGAAATTAAAATAATAGATTAGATAAGAATAAATATGCACAATTCTGTTTAATTCAGATTTCGACCAGACTTCGGTCTATGGTAATTCTTTCGAGATATAATAGCTATCTGTCTATATCTGTCTGTTCCTATCTATCTATCTATCTATGTCTCTTCCTATCTATCTATCTATCTATCTATCTATCTATCTTTCTCTGTCTCTTCCTATCTATCTATCTATCTATCTATCTTCCTATCTATCTTTCTTTCTCTCTCTTCCTATCTATCTATCTATCTATCTATGTTTCTTCCTATCTATCTATCTTTCTCTGTCTCTTCCTATCTATCTATCCATCTATCTACCTATCTATCTATGTCTCTTCCTATCTATCTATCTATCTATCTATCTATCTATCTTCCTATCTATCTATCTATCTATGTCTCTTCCTATCTATCTATCTCTGTCTCTTCCTATCTATCTATCTATCTATCTATCTATCTATGTCTCTTCCTATCTATCTATCTATCTATCTATCTTTCTGTCTCTTTATCTATCTATCTATCTATCTATCTATCTATGTCTCTTCCTATCTATCTATCTTTCTCTGTGTCTTCCTATTTATCTATCTATCTATCTATGTCTCTTCTTATCTATCTATCTTTCTCTGTCTCTTTCTATCTATCTATCTATCTATCTATCTATCTATTCTATCTATGTCTCTTCCTATCTATCTATCTTTCTGTCTCTTCCTATCTAACTATCTATCTATCTATCTATGTCTCTTCCTATCTATCTATGTCTCTTCCTATCTATCTATCTTTCTCTGTCTCTTCCTATCTAACTATCTATCTATCTATCTATGTCTCTTCCTATCTATCTATCTATGTGTCTTCCTATCTTTCTATCTTTCTCTGTCTCTTCCTATCTATCTATCTATCTATCTATCTATCTATGTCTCTTCCTATCTATCTATCTTTCTCTGTCTCTTCCTATCTATCTATCTATCTATCTATGTCTCTTCCTATCTATCTATCTATGTCTCTTCCTATCTATCTATCTATGTCTCTTCCTATCTATCTATCTTTCTCTGTCTCTTCCTATCTATCTATCTATCTATCTATCTATCTATGTCTCTTCCTATCTATCTATCTTTCTCTGTCTCTTCCTATCTATCCATCCATCTATCTATCTATCTAGCTAGCTAGCTAGCTAGCTCAGTCTGTTCCTATCTATCTATCTATCTATCTATCTATCTATCTATCTATCTATCTATCTATCTATCTATGTCTGTTCCTATCTATCTATCTTTCTCAATCTGTTCTTATCTATCTATCTATCTATCTGTTTCTCCCCCCCTCTCTCTCTCTCTCTCTCTCTCTCTATATATATATATATATATATATATGTCTACGTCTGTTCCTATATATCTATCTTTCTCTGTCTCTTCCTATCTATCTATCTATCTATCTATCTATCTATCTATCACAGTCTGTTCCTATCTATCTATCTATCTATCTATCTATCTATCTCAGTCTGTTCCTATCTATCTATCTATCTATCTATCTATCTATCTATCTATCTATCTCAGTCTTTTCCTATCTATCTATCTATCTATCTATCTCAGTCTTTTCCTATCTATCTATCTATCTATCTATCTATCTCAGTCTGTTCCTATCTATCTATCTATCTATCTATCTATCTATCTCCTATCTATCTATCTATCTATCTATCTATCTCAGTCTTTTCCTATCTATCTATCTATCTATCTATCTATCTCAGTCTTTTCCTATCTATCTATCTATCTATCTATCTATCTAGTCTATCTATCTATCTATCTATCTATCTTCTATCTATCTATCTTCTATCTATCTATCTATCTATCTATCTATCTATCTATCTATCTATCTATCTATCTCAGTCCTATCTATCTATCTATCTATCTATCTATCTATCTATATATATATCTCAGTCAATGTCAATATATATACATTTTTTCTTAATTACATGTAAGCTTTAAATTCTTTATTTCAGCATAAAATGAGTTCCAACATGAATGCCTCCACTAAAAGCAACATGGGTTCCATGCGCAGCAACAATGATTCCTCCATGAGCAGCAACTCAAGTTCCTCCACGAATAAAAACATGGGTTCCTCCATGAATAAAAACATGGGTTCCTCCATGAATAAGAATACGGGATCTTCCATGAATAAGAATATGGGATCTTCTATGACAAAGAATATGGGTTCATCCATGGACTCAAATATGGGGTCTGGAATGGGCTTCGATGGCGTAAGTATCAATTCGACTTCGCTCATATTTTAAAAAGAAAATATTTTTTAATGAAATCTTCGCCCTTGTATGTGGGGATTTTTGTCCCCGTGTAATATATTGTCTGATCAGTGCACCCAAGGACCAGGCTGAATAGGAAGTGCATGGGGGTCAGGTGCAGCCTGGAAACGAAAACAGGATGTGGCCCTGACCTGACCTTTTGCACCTGGAAATGCAGGTGAACATTTGACATGATTTAGGTGCAGAAATCTGTTGGCGTACCCTCACAGCCAATGAAAACAGCCTGCGTGGGCAAAGAGGCGTTGTCTACAGAAAAACTGCGTAGGTGTCACGAACAAAGAGGCGTGACACCGGGGGTCAGACTACAATAAAAGAAGCCCGTAGAGATCGATTAGAGAGACGACGATCAGGTTCGAGATCACTTGAAAAGAACTCCCGAAGGCTCCACGTTTGCGTAACCCTGCCAACGACTCTCAGCTGTACACAACCGGGGAAAATAAACATCTCATCTTACATTTTCCTAAATACAAGTGTTTGTGTTCTTTGACGGGTCCAGTGTGTAACACCCGGAAAAGCACTGTTTAAACCCTACGTTTTGTAAGAGAATAAACCGTACTACAGTGAGGAGATGGGTGCTGCTTTTGAAGAAAGGAGACAAACGACTTTTTATAGAACAAAATGTTTACTTTACATGTAAAACATAAATCAAATATCAAACAGGGGTATCAATATACATAAAATGAAACAACCAAACGTGTTTTAAAGAATGTTCATAGAGTCCAAAGGGAATACAAAGAGTTCAATGTGTTATGGTTGGTGAAATATAGTTTAAGGAGAATTGAATGTAGTTAAACGGTTGGTTGCAGATAAAAAAAAAAGCCTGCGGAACTTAGCTGAAATCCTCGAGTTCTGTTCCTGGTAACCTGTTGAGCCCTGCAGAATGGGTTTTAGATGTGCATTTGTCGCTCCATCTTCTAACGAGGTGAGGGTTCCGATTCGTCGCCGTCTGTGGGCTTTTAACGATACGGAACAAGTGTAGCTAGCCAATGCTAGAGGCAAAAAGAGGCCGAATACTTCGAAGACCCCTCTTTTATAGTAGGCATCATGTGACCCTAAGGGCTTATAGGGATTATATAAAATGATGAGATGAAGAGAAATAAAAAGACACAACTCTTTCGAAGTATAGATGGAGACTTTTTTTTATCAGACCGTTAACTCTGGACGCCAGAGTCCAGACGCTCAGAGCTTTTTATTTATTTTATTGATTTTAATTTAATTTAATTTCATTTGATCCCCACAGACTGCTGCTGCTGCTGGTGGTGTCCAGTGAAAGAGGATCATCATTCCCTTAATAAATTTTCGCATGTAAAATGGAATGGATGCTCGTATGAAGCTAGCAAATGAAGCTAGCAAATTTCTTTTTCAAAAATACGTCACGAACATGCGATTCGATGTATCATCAGTTATATCTTTTGTTTATTTGGAGGGGGGATATTTTCGGTAAACTGGAACATCACCGCTGATGTCACAATTCCCTTAGTTATCTACGTTATATTATCGTTTATTATTGAATAATCTTGATCCTGGTTTAATTTTAATCAGCATTTTATTTATTGACGACGTCTAACCGAAAATATTGCTGATTTAGATCTGCCTCAAAACAGCTCATGTTATTAATGCACCTAAACTAAACTAGACAAAATTATAGGAACAAAAAATTGAGGGAAAATATGAGACCCCCCCCCCCGGCAAAGTATTTACGTTTTGATGCACTGAAATATCATATTAAATAAAAAAAATTAAATATTTCAAATACAGATATTTAGATACTTATTAAATATTTCAAATACAGATATTTATTAAATATTTATTATATTTCAAATACAGATATTTATTAAATAGATTTATGTTATATATATATATATACCAACCCCTCCGCGCAAGTAGGATGTGACACAAGGTCAATTTCTTAAGTGTAGTTTAACAGGTTTGAATTCAGAGTTTTCTTCTCCTAGACTGGTTACATAGCCAATGTTAAAGAGCCCAGTCTGCCCTACTATTTACTCGTAGCTGGAGGGAGAATAGTTGGATGCATACCTTTCCTAAGTGTATTAGTTCCATGTGAAATGTAAACAGTCTGGTCTAGGATTTGAAAAAAAAAACAAACTAACGAAACTAAATAAGAACGCATATAAAAAGATTATACTTATTTTTGTTTTAATTTAATTGATTTAGGATTGCTTTTAATACGTTTGGTAATAAAACTACAATATTACACATCTATAAGTCGACGGGGCGGCCTTAAAGTCGGTATCAGCCAGTCAGCGAGGGAGTCTATCCCCTTTTCAATAGCGCTAGACCAAGGAGATTGTTTTAGCATCTGAGGCGGAGCGCCACATTTACCATCAGCTCCTTACTTTACCGCACAGATCCCTGTGCTACTCATACGCTGAGTTGGCGATGACCGGTATCGAACTAGGAACCTTCTGGTTTCTAGCCGAACGCTCTACCGACTGAGCTAACCCGGCCCCTTTATTATTTATTAAACACGGTTTTGTTAAAATCTGTATGCAAATGATCTACACTATATTCTATTTAAACCCGTTTTCTTAGTGATATATAAAACACACGGCAGTATCTTACACGCGCATTAATAAGATAGCGGGTTTAGATCAGTCGATAGAGCATTGGTTTCGTGAACCACAAGGTTTCATATTTGAGACCGTCTAATTCATTAATTATTAATTAATTAATTTTCAAAATTAGGTACGACTTCAATTAAGCACATATTATCCCCAAAATAAAATTATATATAGAATTGCTTTTTATACGTTTGAGAATAACATGATAGTATTAGAAATCAGTAACAGCAAATAATTATTTATTAAACCCAGTTTTGTTAAAATCATTATACAAATTATTCCCACCATATAATCTGTAAATGTTTATTTCTAAGAGATATATGACACATATTTCAGGATTTTAAATGCATTATTAATATGGGCTGTTTTGAGGTAAATCTAAACCAGGTAGACCTTAATAGAGATATCGTTAATAAAAAAAGATGCTAATTAAGATTAAATAATGAGTGTTTTATAATCATTGATAATATAATTTAAACAAGTAGGAATTACGTCAGTGGTGACGTAGTTTCGGTTAAAAACAGACAGTAACATAATCTCTATTATAAGTTGCTACATTTGAACAATGTTTTGTTAGAACATTTCTGCCGATGCAATCTTCGGTCTTCATTTGTGCATGTGTTTTCTTCTTCCAGTCCTTTATGCAAATGAGGTTCATGGAGACCACCCGTAGAATTATGCCTTTCCTGGAAAGAACTCTTTGTATGTACGGTAATGGTAACCAGTTCTTCATGGGCGAACAGGTAAGAAAGTATTTTCTGATTAACATTATATATATATATATATATATATATATATATATATATATATATATATATATATATAATATACCAAACTTGTTGGTAAATCCTCGCGGTGAGAAAAAACCCAGCAAATAGTTTGGTTGTAAAAAATACTACCAAACATCACCTGGGGAAAAAAAAAATTTGGAAAAAAGAAAAGACCAAGATAATCGTACCAACAAAAAATAATCTATTAGTACAATATTTTGGCCAAAAGAAAAAACAATTTATATGCATATATATATATATAAGATATATATATTCATACAAAACCGCCAGGAAAATAAAGCTAATAAGTAAAAAGTGCTCAATGCCTAAGTAGAGCAAATAATAAAGATAAATCTAATGAGTCAGACGAACCTACTAAATGTTTCGCTTAATGCTCTTCAGGGCTAAGATCTGACTTTTTCTTAGATATTTAGCTTTCCTTATTATCGGCAACGAATTAATTTTTGTACGATCGATTTTGAAAGATATTGATTGATTTATTTTTTGTAAAATTCAGTTGATGATGTGTGATATGGTACTGTATTGCTTTATGGAGAGTCCCATGATGGAATACCAATCGATGTTCAACAACTATCCGAAACTCATGGCTCTGTGGAAGCGCGTCGGTACCCACCCGAAAATCAGCCCCTACCTGCAGAAGCGTGTCAATACCAACTGGTAATCCCCCGATCACCCTCGGGGGCATCATCCCTCTAAACAACAGCAACAGCAACAACAACAACAACAACAACAATAAGGATATATCGCCAAATTCGCCTCTGCCGCTCCTGCTACTCTCGCTGCCTTTTCTCCGCCTTTCGTAGATACGGTGACCAGAATTACTATCTCTCTGCAAATGTCTTCGGAATAATGGTAAAATATAACAAATAAAGAATTTAAAAAATTAAATAAAAAGGATTGGTTGATTTTTGTGTCTATCATTACGGTTTCGAACCCATTTAACACACTGTCTGTATTTTTTTTAAACACGTGTCGAAGTTTCTATTATTCAAAATAAAAAATAAAATGGAATGAAAAGGTTTTGAATAAATTGAATCATTTTCGAAAATTTCGGTTTATAAAGGAACACCTTCTTCAGGACAATGAAACTAGTCAAAGGAGAAAAACAGGCTTTACGTAGTTTAAGAGTATTTACGGTTTCGAAGTGGTTCTTATTTCTCCGTAGTTGTTGGCAAATTGTCGGACAAAGAAGGAACAAACACGAAAGTAAATGCAGACACTTGTATTGACAAAAAATTACATATAATTGTTGCAAATTTAATGGTATTTGCTACGAGACTTATCTGTGGAGGAATTTTCTTGTAGTACTGGTGATAACACGGTTTTGTTCTCGTCGGTGGGAAATGTAGATAAGAAGCTTCGTCTCGGTAGTTGCTCTTCTTTGGTCGGTGTGCGATAGTACCGGCCTTTATGCAGTATGCAGATACAATGCCTTAGAAGGAATCTGGTTGTAAAGTTCTGTGATAAGTGGACCCTGTTTTGGGGCTTGGTAATGAGAGCTTGGTGTCTTATGTCTCTTCTCCAGTACTGCTTTGCGATAAGTAAGCCCTTTTTGGGGGGCTAAGTGATGAATGAAGTGTAGGGAACGCTGTTTACGCGACTACACTCAGTGGGTGCTCCGTGATAAGTAGGCCCTGTTTTTGGGCTAAGTAATGAGAGCGTCTCTTTTGACGTCTCTCTCCAGTAACAGATGCCAGATAAGTGAAGTTTTGGTATTTGGCGCCAACATACGATGTTGGCACCCCTCCTGGCGACAGGGGGAGAATTAGCTAAGGAATTTCTGATAAGTTAAAAGATGTTAAAAGTTCAATTATGAACGCTAATCAACGAATGGTAACGAATCTTTTTACACATTTTCCAAACTCAATGAATTCAAAACATCCATCATCTTTCTAACTACATAAATCTTTTTTTCTCCTTGACTAGTTTCATATTGTCCTGAAGAAGGTTCCGTTTATAAACCGAAACTATGACTAACAAATTAGCATCAAATGTAACATCTCGTGTTTGTTCTACATTTTCTTCAAATACTGTCGGATTAATTTCCTCATTTTATTCCCATATATATATATAATATATATATAATATATATATATATATATATGTATGAATAAAGAAAAGTAAGTACAGAATGGATAATAAAAGGTGAATTTAATCAGTATCACTTACACATGTGTTTCGGTCAGTTTATCCTTGTGTACACGATTCAAACTATTATTATCATTAAATAAACAAATGAAATGAAATAATAATAATAGAAAAATGTAAAAATATTCCGTACACAGAGAAAATTCGACCATCATCAGAGTGAAATTTTATTTTGAATTAAAAAAATTCGTTGGAGAAAAACGGAGAATTTTTTTTAAATGTTCGAGAAAATGTCAATCCCTGAATGTAAATTTCGACCTATTCGACATTCAGGGATTGACATTTTCTCGATTCGTTTAGCCTTACATTTGAACATATATGCCCGCCTAAAATTCATTTAATTTATTAACTAATTTAATTTTCAAAACCAGGATTATAATTGCCTTGGATTTTATCATGTTATTCTTGACCTCCATAACAACGTTCGTTTCCATCGTTATTCATAATGCACTCAGAAACTGAAGACTATTAGACATAAAATCACTATAAGGAAACAATAAATTGAGGGATAAATATTGAGGAACCTCACCAAAATCTCCCCTCCCCTCCCCTCTTCTCTCTCCGGACAGTTCATTTACGTTTTGATGCACTGAAATATCAATATAAAATAAAAAATTAAATATTTCAAATACAGATATTTAGATACTATTAAATATTTCAAATACAGATATTTATTTTAAATATTATATTATATTTCAAATATCAGATATTATAAATAGTATTTATGTTATATATATATATATCCACCCTCCGCGCAAGTAGGATGTGACACAAGGTCAATTTCTTAAGTGTAGTTTAACAGGTTTGAATTCAGAGTTTTCTTCTCCTAGACTGGTTACATAGCCAATGTTAAAGAGACCCAGTCTGCCCTACTATTTACTCGTAGCTGGAGGGAGAATAGTTTGGATGCATACCTTTCCTAAGTGTATTAGTTCCATGTGAAATGTAAACAGTCTGGTCTTAGGATTTTGAAAAAAAAAAAAAACACTAACGAAACTAAATAAGAACGCATATAAAAGATTATACTTATTTTTGTTTTAATTTAATTGATTTAGGATTGCTTTTAATACGTTTTGGTAATAAAACTAACAATATTACACACATCTATAAGTCGACGGGGCGGCCTTAAAGTCGGTATCAGCCAGTCAGCGAGGGAGTCTATCCCCTTTTCAATAGCGCTAGACACAAAGGAGATTGTTTTAGCATCTGAGGCGGAGCGCCACATTTACCATCAGCTCCTTACTTACCGCACAGATATCCCTGTGCTACTCATACGCTGAGTTGGCGATGACGGCGGTATCGAACTAGGAACCTTCTGGTTTCTAGCCGAACGCTCTACGACTGAGCTAACCCGGCCCCTTTATTATTTATTAAACAGGTTTTGTAATAAAATATCTGTATGCAAATGATCTACACTATAATTCTTTATAACCCGTTTTCTTTAGTGATATATAAACACACGGCAGTATCTTAACCAGCGCATTAATAAGATAGCGGGTTTAGATCAGTCGATAGAGCATTGGTTTCGTGCAACAAGGTTTCATATTTGAGACCGTCTAATTCATTAATTATTATTAATTTTAATTTTCAAAATTAAGGTTACGACTTCATTAAGCACATATTATCCCCAAAATAAAATTATATTAGAGATTGCTTTTTTATACGTTTGAGAATAACATGATAGTATTAGAAATCAGTAACAGCAAATAATTATTTATTAAACCCCAGTTTTGTTAAAATCATTATACAAATTATTCCCACATATATATCTGTAAATGTTTATTTCTAAGAGATATATGACACATATTTCAGGATTTTAAATGCATTATTAATATGGGCTGTTTTGAGGTAAATCTAAACCAGGTAGACCTTAATAGAGATATCGTTAATAAAAAAAGATGCTAATTAAGAATTAAATAATGATGTTTTATAATCATTGATAATATATTTAAAAGTAGGAATTACGTCAGTGGTGACGTAGTTTCGGTTAAAAACAGACAGTAACATAATCTCTATTTATAAGTTGCTACATTTGAACAATGTTTTGTTAGCATTTCTGCCGATGCAATCTTCGGTCTTCATTTGTGCATGTGTTTTTCTTCTTCCAGTCCTTTATGCAAATGAGGTTCATGGAGACCACCCGTAGAATTATGCCTTTCCTGGAAAGAACTCTTTGTATGTACGGTAATGGTAACCAGTTCTTCATGGGCGAACAGGTAAGAAAGTATTTTCTGATTAACATTATATATATTATATATATAATATAATATATATATATATATACTATATATATACCTATACAACGATACGGAACAAGTGTAGCTAGCCAATGCTAGAGGCAAAAAAGAGGCCGAATACTTCGAAGACCCCTCTTTTATAGTAGGCATCATGTGACCCTAAGGGCTTATAGGGATTATATAAAATGATGAGATGAAGAGAAATAAAAAGACACAACTTTTTCGAAGTATAGATGGAGACTTTTTTTTATCAGACCGTTAACTCTGGACGCCATAATCCAGACGCTCAGAGCTTTTTATTTATTTTATTGATTTTAATTTAATTTAATTTCATTTGATCCCCACAGACTGCTGCTGCTGCTGGTGGTGTCCAGTGAAAGAGGATCATCATTCCCTTAATAAATTTTCGCATGTAAAATGGAATGGATGCTCGTATGAAGCTAGCAAATGAAGCTAGCAAATTTCTTTTTCAAAAATACGTCACGAACATGCGATTCGATGTATCATCAGTTATATCTTTTGTTTATTTGGAGGGGGGGATATTTTCGGTAAACTGAAACATCACCACTGATGTCACAATTCCCTTAGTTATCTACGTTATATTTATCATTTATTATTGAATAATCTTGATCCTGATTTAATTTTAATCAGCATTTTATTATATTGACGACGTCTAACCGAAAATATTGCGGATTTAGATCTGCCTCAAAACAGCCCATGTTATTAATGCGTCTAAACTCATCATCATCATCATCATCATCATCATGTCGAGCTTTCAGCGCGGATATCCATGACAATCTCTCTCCATCCGTCCCTATTGCTCATCATTCTCGGGAGGTCCTCTATGCAGCATACCGCATCCTCACAGAGCTGATCAACGTACGTTTTTGCTGGTCGGCCCACACTGGCTTGTCCATGTGCTGGCTTCCACAGGAGGACGTCGCTTATGAGTTCGTCCTTGCTTCTCCAGCAGTGTCCCGGGTGTCTTGTCCGTCTTACTCGGATGGTTTGGGTGATATGTGGCAGGTGGCCGTACAGCTGTTTTCTCGTAGGGTGCTGTTTCCACGTCTTGTTCAGGATCACCCGCAGTATTCTTGTGCAGCTCCCATCTAGTTTATTCTCTAGTCGTTTAGTTAGGGTCCAGGTGGTGCAGCCATACAGCAGTACTGACACGACAACGGCCTGGAAACTAGATAAAATTATAGGAACTTATAGTATTTACGTTTTGGTGCACTGAAATATCATATTGAATTTAAAAAAAACTAACGAAACTAAATAAGAACGTATAAAAAAGATTATACTTATTTTTGTTTTTAATTTAATTGATTTAGGATTGCTTTTAATACGTTTGGTAATAAAACTACAGTATTACACATCTATAACACCAAGTAATTATTTATTAAACACGGTTTTGTTAAACTCTGTATGCAAATGAGCTACACTATATTCTATTTAAACCCGTTTTCTTAGTGATATATAAAACACACGGCAGTATCTTACGCGCATTAATAAGATAACGGGTTTAGATCAGTCGATAGTGCATTGGTTTCGTGAACCACAAGGTTCCATGTTTGATACCGTCTAATTCATTAATTATTAATTAATTAATTTTCAAAATTAGGTACGACTTCAATTAAGCACATATTCTCCCAAAAATTGTCGGCTAAATAAAGCCATATCAAAGACCCATTGTTTGTTTGTTTGTTTACTTCTCATACTGTCGTGTAGTAAAGTCACCATAAGTGGAATATAACCTACTTATAACCTACTAATTATTAATTAATTAATTTTCAAAATTAGGTACGACTTCAATTAAGCACATATTCTCCCCAAAATAAAATTATATATAGAATTGCTTTTAATATGTTTGAGAATAACATGATAGTATTAGAAATCAGTAACAGCAAATAATTATTTATTAAACCCAGTTTTGTTAAAATCATTATACAAATTATTCCCACCATATAATCTGTAAATGTTTATTTCTAAGAGATATATGACACATATTTCAGGATTTTAAATGCATTATTAATATGGGCTGTTTTGAGGTAAATCTAAATCAGGTAGACCTTAATAGAGATATCGTTAATAAAAAAAGATGCTAATTAAAATTAAATAATGACTATTTTATAATCATTGAGAATATAATCTAAATAAGTAAGGAATTACGTCAGTGGTGACGTAGTTTCGGTTAAAAACAGACAGTAACATAATCTCTATTATAAGTTGCTACATTTGAACAATTATCTGTTTTGTTAGAACATTTCTGCCGATGTAATCTTCGGTCTTCATTTGTGCATGTTTTTTCTTCTTCCAGTCCTTTATGCAAATGAGGTTCATGGAGACCACCCGTAGAATTATGCCTTTCCTGGAAAGAACTCTTTGTATGTACGGTAATGGTAACCAGTTCTTCATGGGCGAACAGGTAAGAAAGTATTTTCTGATTAACATTATATATATATATATATATATATATATATATATATATATATATATAAATACACCAAACTTGTTGGTAAATCCTCGCGGTGAGAAAAAAACCAGCAAATAGTTTGGTTGTAAAAATATACTACCTAACATCACCTGGGGAAAAATATTTGGAAAAAAGAAAAGACCAAGATAATCGTACCAACCAAAAAAATAATCTATTAGTACAATATTTTGGCCAAAAGAAAAAACAATTTATATGCATATATATATGCATATATATATTATATATATATATATATATATATATATATATATATATATATATATATATATATAAGATATATATATACATACAAAACCGCCAGGAGACTAAAGCTAATAAGTAAAAAGTGCTCAATACCTAAGTAGAGCAAATAATAAAGATAAATCTAATGAGTCAGACGAACCTACTAAATGTTTCGCTTAATGCTCTTCAGGGCTAAGATCTTACTTTTTCTTAGATATTTAGCTTTCTTTATTATCGGCAACGAATTGATTTTTGTACGATCGATTTTGAAAGATATTGATTGATTTATTTTTTTTGTAAAATCCAGTTGATGATGTGTGACATGGTACTGTATTGCTTTATGGAGAGTCCCATGATGGAATACCAATCGATGTTCAACAACTATCCGAAACTCATGGCTCTGTGGAAGCGCGTCGGTACCCACCCGAAAATCAGCCCCTACCTGCAGAAGCGTGTCAATACCAACTGGTAATCCCCCAATCACCCTCGGGGGCATCATCCCTCTAAACAACAGCAACAA
>CM042175.1:4910796-4973011 GCA_023376005.1 Doryteuthis pealeii
CCATCTCTGGATAATTACGAGGGTTAATTAAATATAAACACAGACGAAAAGAATAAATAATTATTTCAATTTGGCAAACGACACCCACCGGTCCAACGAAAATGTAATTATTAATCTCACCTGATTCAGCAAAATTTGTAGCGATATGGTGAAGCTACGTCGTACTGTAGTTATCTCCCTTGCATTCATTCTTTGCTATAGTTTAGGCATTAGCATTTTTGTCGTCTGCTAGGAATTTTAAAAAGCGAATTAAAAATAATTAAATCTATTATTAAGGTCAAACTTTGTCTAAATCGATAAGTAGTAGCATAATAACCATCATTAAAAAAAAAAGAAAAATATAATTACATACGCAGTTTATTTTAAAAAGATTTAAAACCATTTGTTTTGGTCAATTTCGACGCGAACGCTATTCAGCCTCTTTTCCGATGGTTTTAAGTGCTTATTTACAATTTTACTGTAACATTCGCGATTGCAAAAAAAAAAAAAAAAAAAAATTACCAAAAATCAGGTAATTATCCGATTTTAATGAAATTTTCAGTATTGATTTATCAATTAATGAATTTTATAATGCATCCGTTATTTCATTTCAAAACTTTAATTTAGTATTTTTGCTATGAAAAATTAATATATAAAATTCATTTAAAATATGAAAATCCCAATGTTAAGTTTAAAATGTTATATTTTTAGATTCTAAAAATAAATATCTACTTAATGCAAACCTTATTTTAGGTGCCAAAAGTAATAAGTTTTGAAGAAAAACTCGATTGAAAATGTACCCCCTCCCCTTTTTGCAGAAAAAAACATCGATGTATAATGTTTTCTTTTATAAAATAATAGCCAATTAAATAATTATCGAAATGAGTAAAAAAGAAATCTTCAAAAAATTAAGTATTTATTTTTTTTACATTTTATTTTTGATTTTCGGTACTTATTTTCTCATAAAACAACAACCGTAAAAAATTTTTTTACATAAGGGGCGTCAAAATTAAGTGACCTGAAAAAAATGAGAAAGTTTTTAAATAAAATAAATAATGCATTATAAAGATCGTTCATTGATAAATAAACACTGAAAATTTCATTAAAATCCGATAATTCCCTGATTTTTGGTAAATTATTTTCTGTAGGGGGGCTAAAGTCATTTTGTCAAAAACGCATTTTAGGCTCATTTTGCCAGTAGCTACTATAGTAATAAAAAAGAGGGCTCCATATAGTTATTTTGGTAATCTGAACATTAGCTACATAAATAAGAGTAACCTTCCCTTGTCTCTTTCATTTAATAACAATTAAGTTCATTTCAAATAATGCGCAAGCATAATTAACAACACATTTTATGATATTTTCGTGTTAAAACATGCAGTTGTATTGATTCGAACAAATTCGTATTTTTAGTGTAAATCAAAATGGCCAACCAAAACATAAGGCTTCCTCAAAATGAAACAAAAAAATGGAGACTACTCTCATTTATGTAGCTAATGTTCAGATTACCGTTATTTTCTAGTTATTTATCTAGCTTCGATTAGATGTGGTACGAGGCCGAATGTATTAAGGAATCCAGTGAGGCTCGAACTCACTAGTCATGGTTTGCCAATCTACCTTGCTAACCATTACACCACGTGACGAACGCCCGGCGCATAATCTATCCTGCAAAAACTTCGTCTGACATCTTCGAGAAATAATACCAGATAAAAGAATCCGACAAGAAAAGAAAAAAAAAAAAGTTCTTGTAGAGAAGATTCCTCGAAGAACTTACCATATTCTTTGGCAGATGCTGAGTTAATTCTATTGTCTAAGATGTCCTGAAGACGCCGTCGATATCCAAGCAGGGGACGTGTCTATCCACGTTGGTCTTTGAGAACAGCAAGAAAACCAAACGGTAAAGTCGCAATTCTAAAACTTTCCTTTGGCAACTAAGATTCAATTACTAACATATCTTTTTTTGTTTATTTGTTTTTTTTGTTTTTGTTTACCATTAAACGCAAGATGCTGTGAGAAGTAAGACAGACAGACAGGCAGACAAACAGACAGACAAATAGAAAAGGAAAAGAAAAGAAAGAAAGAAAATTGGTAATGCAATTCCGAGCCAAAATATATCGGTAGTAGAATCGTTATTAGATTTGTCGATGCGTTGAGCAAATTTGTTTATAAGAAAAATTCGAGTTTCTTTAACTAAGTGTATTACTGGACGAACAGGCAGTTCTCTTTATTTGCTGATAAAGAAATAAAAAGAACGGATACAAAAAAAAAGTAAGACCCCCCCAAAAAAAAAAGAAAAAAACACTTAGAGTAACCTCCCTGACTTTCACTTTCACTTTGAACTAAGCCGATAGCTTTTTGAAAGTGTCCGTGCAAAATAAACAAATCTTAGAAACTTTTTCCAAAACAATACAACTGCATGCTTTGACACAAAATATCATAAAATGTGTTCTTAATAACAATTAAGTTCATTTCAGATAATTTTATGCTAGGAATTTAGCCAACTGACTTTCGCTTTGAAACAAGACGGTAGCCATTTTGAAAGAAATATACAAATCTTAGAATCGTTTCGAAAACAATACAACTGCATGGTTCATTTCAGATAATTAAGAATTTTGTAAGTTCTGTTTATTTGCTGATAAAGAAACAAAGAAATACAAAAAAAAAAGGTACTAATAAAACAAACAGACAAAACAAAACAAAACAAATGTAAGTTATCAAATTAAGGACGATTCCACCTGGGATCTTCCAAATCTCACTGTATAATCATACTGTATGCTCCTGTAGGTGCAAACATATATTCATGATTTTTATAAATCCCTAAAGAGAGCTCAATGTATAATAATCAATAAATTAGATTAAATACAAAGCAATATTTAATTTTCAAAGAAAATTTAGAAATGACTGCTAGGTGTTGCTTGGACCTGGCTCTGTGCAAGACGGAGAAGCACTCAACTGTATAGTCAGTCAAACAAGCAATCACGGTACCAGAGACTGCCTTTCAAAAATTGGTCTGTTCAGCCACTCATGTAGCTGTAGATAAAAAAAAGTGAACTCCATCTTTAGTTGACGGAAGGTTGCCAAATATATATATAATATATATATATATATATATAATATATATATATATATATATATATATATATATTGAGAAAGATAAATGGAAAACAATATATTTGCATGGATGAAATATAATTTAATAAGTGCCGACACGTGTTTCGACAATGAAATATTATGTATAATGTATTCAAATTCCAAATTATTTCAAAAAGTAAAATAAAACAATAATAGAAGACATTGTGCGACCCTGGAAAATATGTGGTTAACCGGTAATACTTTTTGGGTACTGCTTAACCGCTACTCGCTTGAGTTCTGCCGATGACGTCAGCTTTAGACACGTCCACAAATCTTTATCAAAACAAAATTCTCTACGCTTAGCGAGTACAGCGTCTTTTTGATACAGAGAAAATCGTATCATTAGCTGACTTTTTGAAGAATCTATGTGATTTCTCTTAGTCACAGTGCGTTTATATTAGCAGACATTTCCGTAATTTATTTTTTTGTTGATTTTTGATAAAGTTTTTACTCAAGATCTTCTTAAAATTTATCGAGTGAGGGGAAACATAAAATGATTGTTTGATTTCTAAATAAAAATAATGTAAAGATCCGTGCATATTAAAAAAAATTGGGCAAAACTTGTAAATTGGTCAGAAAATTAAAACGGAAAGTTTTTTGGTGGTCCCCCATGACAGTTTTACTACAGTGTATGAATTAACTTTTTTGCGAACCGGGTTACGGTTTAAGGGCCTGGGGATTAAGGTTGTTTTTAATATGTATTGCTTACCCTCACCCACCCCTAAATTACTATACATTTAATGTTGAAAAATATTTTTTTTAAAACCAAGTTTAATTGAAATTATACATTGCAATACTAACACAAACAACCGAGACTAATGTGTCTACCGTTGGATTCAATAATTAATTTCAATGGTTAATTAAATGTATAGTAATTTTGTTGTTTTTGTTGTTTTTTTAAGCAATACGTAATTAAAAACAACCTTAATCCCCAAACCCCTAAACCGTAACCCAATTCGCAAAAGGTTCATTCATAGACTGTAGTTAAACTGTCACAGAATCTCCATAAAAAAACTTTCTGTTTTAACTTTCCGACCAATTTGCAAGTTTAGCCAATAATTGTTAATAAAAATTATATAAAAATATAGAATCGTTTTATTTATAAATAAAAATGTAAATAAAATAAAATTCGTAACTAAAAAAAAATATTCGTTGAACCAGAAATTTACAGGATTCAAATTTTTTTTTATCTTATTTAAAACTTCCAATTTTTTATGCTAAAAAAATATTTTGTTTTAAAAATAGAATAATTGTTTCATTTCTAAGTAAATTTTTTCTTTCTTTCTATCAAAAAGACGTTGTACGCGCCATCATCCATCCCTCACCCCCCTCTCTGACAAATGTTTACTTCTCTCTGTCTCTCTGTCTGTCTCTCTGTCTCTGTCTGTCTGTCTCTCTCTCTGACTAATGTTTGCTTCTCTCTGTCTCTGTCTCTGTCTCTCTCTCTCAATGATGCCCCCTCTCGCCCCACTCTCTCTCTCTCTCTGACTAATGTTTGCCTCTCTCTGTCTCTGTCTCTGTCTCTCTCTCTCAATGATGTCCCCTCTCGCCCCACTCTCTCTCTCTCTCTGACTAATGTTTGCTTCTCTCTGTCTCTGTCTCTGTCTCTCTCTCAATCATCCCCTCTCGCCTCTCTCTCTCTGACTAATGTTTGCTTCTCTCTGTCTATCTCTTTCTCTCAATCATTTCCCCCTCTCGCCCCCTCTCTCTCTGACTAATGTTTGCTTCTCTCTGTCTCTGTCTCTCTCTCAATCATCCCCCTCTCCTCTCTCTCTCTGACTAATGTTTGCTTCTCTCTCTCTCTGTCTCTCTCTCAATCATCCCCCTCTCGCCTCTCTCTCTCTCTCTCTCTCTCTCTCTCTGACTAATGTTTGCTTTCTCTCTGTCTCTGTCACTGTCTCTCTCTCTCTCATCTCTCTCTCATCCCCCTCTCACCCCTCTCTCTCTCTCTCTGACTAATGTTTGCTTCTCTCTGTCTCTGTCTGTCTCTCTCTCTCATCTCTCTCATCCCCCTCTCACCCCTCTCTCTCTCTCTCTGACTAATGTTTGCTTCTCTCTGTCTCTGTCTCTCTCTCAATCATCCCCTCTCGCCCTCTCTCTCTCTCTCTCTCTGACTAATGTTTGCTTCTCTCTGTCTCTGTCTCTCTCTCAATCATCCCCTCTCGCCCTCTCTCTCTCTCTCTTTCTCTCTCTCTCTGACTAATGTTTGCTTCTCTCTGTCTCCGTCTCTGTCTCTCTCTCAATCATGCCCTCTCGCCCTCTCTCTCTCTCTCTCTCTCTCTCTGACTAATGTTTGCTTCTCTGTCTCTGCCTCTGTCTCTCTCTCATCATCCCCCTCTCACCCTCTTCTCTCTCTCTCTGACTAATGTTTGCTTCTCTCTGTCTCTGTCTCTCTCTCAATCATTCCCTCTCCCTCTATCTCTCTCTCTCTCTCTCTCTCTCTCTCTGACTAATGTTTGCTTCTCTCTGTCTCTGTCTCTCTCTCAATCATGCCCCTCTCTCTCTCTCCCTGACTAATGTTTGCTTCTCTGTCTCTGTCTCTCTTTCTCTGACTAATGTTTGCTCTCTCTCTCTCTGTCTCTGTCTCTGTCTCTCTCTCATCTCTCTCTCTCTCCTCTCTTCCTTCTCTTCTCTCTCTCTCTCTCTCTCTCTCTCTGACTGATGTTTGCTTCTCTCTGTCTCTGCCCTCTCTCTCTGACTAATGTTTGTCTCAGTCTCTGTCTCTGTCTCTCTCTCTCTCTCTCTGACTAACGTTTGCTTCTCTCTCTCTCTGTCTATCTCTCTCTCTCTCTCAGTCATCCACCCGCCCTTATTATACTCATTACATAGAACAAGCCGTTTTATCTGTTGTCGACCGCTTGTTAACTGAAGCGTTCTAAATACAAAATGCTTTTTGATCAATTACCTCAATTGACAATCTACCAAGAAGCAGATAAGAAATGACGATCATTTTGTTGGCCCAACTGAAGAAAAACAATGATTTAAAAATTACAAAATCTCTATTTTGATTCACTTTAAATCTGTGTCCTTTCTCACTAATTGTTGACCGAATTCCACCCTATTCGCTTTATATCTAAGTAGAAGCTGCTACCCCGCGTCGCCTGGGTAGAGTGTGATAAAAAAAGGTTTGTCTGGAAGATCGATTGCTAGTTTGTCGATCCTTACAAAAAAAAATGACATTTTACGAATAAAAAACAGTTTTAGTTTTATACTTTCTAAACTTTTATTTAAAATAATTTACTAGTAAGTGATTTCTAAAAAGATGATGATTCGAAATTTTAGATTAACTTTATCTATAAGAGATTCTTTTCCAGTCTACAAGACGACACTCTTACTGGCAGTCATTGTTGATCAAGCAATTACCTTTTATATATTTGCGAACCCCTCCACACGAGCAGGATGTGACACAAGATCAATTTCATAAGCGGAGTTCAGCAGGTTTGAATTCAGAGTTTTTCTTCTCCTAGACCAGTTGCCTAACCAAGGTTAAAGAGCCCAGTCTGCCCTACTATTTACCCATAGCTGGAGGGAGAGTAGGACTCATACCTTTCCCAAGGATATTAGTGTTAAGTGAAATGCAATTACCACGTTCAGGATTCGAACTCGGGTTGACGAGTCCATTTCCCATGACTTTAACCATTACACCACGCGCTTCCTACGCATTTACCCTTTATTGATCAAGCATTTACCCGTTAAATGGCATCTTGGTTTATTCCTGCAATTGCATCTGTTATTCTAATCATATGAACACACCAAAACGCACATGCCAAAGGGCATACGCATACCACCCATATATATATATATATATATATATATATATATATATATATATAGATAGATAGATAGATAGATATGAAAATAACATAATATGCTGTTGAAGGGAAAAGATTTTATATCATATTCATAGCTAATATTGAACTTCAGAACTTGTTTTCGTTTTAAATTCGTATTATTTTCTTCTCCGCTATTGATAAGGCTGGAGTATAAACAAGCTCTGAAGATGATTTAACTACAGTGTATAAATTAACTTTATTGCGAATCGGGTTACGGTTTAAGGGTCTGGGGATTAAGGTTGTTTTTAATTATATATTGCTTAACCCTCCCCCAAATTACTATACAATTAATGTTGAAAAATATTTTTTTAAACCAAGTTTAATTGAAATTATACATTGCAATACTAACACAAACAACTGAGACTGTGTCTACCGTTGGATTCAATAATTAATTTCCATGGTTAATTAAATGTATAGTAATTTTGGGTTTTTTGTTGTTTTTTAAGCAATACGTAATTAAAAACTACCTATAGATAGATAGATAGATAGATAAAAGTATATGAAAACAACACAATATGCTGTTAAAGTGAAAACATTTTATATCATATTCATAGCTAATATTGAACAATAATTCGATTTATAAAAATCATCTTCAGAGCTTGTTTTCGTTTTAAATTCATATTATTTTCGTCTCCGCTATTGATAAGGCTGGAGTATAAACAAGCTCTGAAGATGATTTTTATAAATCGAAATATTGTTCAATATTAGCTATGAATATGATATAAAATGTTTTCACTTTAACAGCATATTGTGTTGTTTTCATATACTTTTATCTATACTCATACCGTCGGATTCATTTCCTTTCTCTTAACTTATATATATATATATATATATATATATATATATATATATATATAATCAACGGTAATATTATGGATTTACACTCATAACTCGAAGTTTCATGCTAATCCAATCATCAGATGAGTCCAATGGTTGAGATCTTAAAAACCAGTCGTGAAATGGTTGAGATTTTAAAAGCCAGTATTTTTTTTAGCGTTTATATGAAGCGTTTTCACGCGATGGGAAATGTAAAGCTAAAAATTGTTTTTTTAAAACTGTGGCTTGTTTAACGTTTATGTGACGTGGATTGTGTTCACGTGATGTAATGTTATGACGTTAAATTTGTATTTAAAAAAACATGATAATCAAACAAACTTGCTTTGTTTTTAATGCACGCGGTGTTCAAATGAATTTCTTTTTTTTTTTAATAAATAAAAGGAGAGCGAAAATTAAGGGATCAATTAGGGTCAGGTGGTAAGTGACACAGTAAACATTTGTTCAAATGCCTACATTTCGAAACGAGTTCACTTCTCATATATATATACATATAACGGTTTACGATACCCACGAATAAAGACAAAAATACTTTTTTGAGTTTTATGCATTCTATACTTTTATTTAAAATCATTTACTAGTAAGTGCTTTCTAAAAAAGATGAAGATTCGAAATTTTAGATTAACTTTATCTATCAGAGATTCATTTCCAGTCTACAAGACGACACTCTTACTGGCAGTCACAACCTCCTTCCGACTCCTACGGCTAAAAAGAACAGTAAGGCTTCCGGATCACTGCACCCCATATCCAACCGAAACCATGTCACTGCAGCTGTCGTTGTAGGGCAATCATTTACCAATTGGTGTTGGAACGTCTCTTCAGGTACATGGAGATCTTTGGGTGAGAGGCCACCCGGTTTCTCAGGGCCAGCAGTTTCGGATAGTTGTTGAACATGGAACAGTCTTCTGTCATGGGATTCTCCAGACAACTGTAGCACATCATATCACACATTGTCATCTAGAAAAAAAGTTTAAAAAATAATTTAATATTACTAGCAAGAATACGCACTCTCCGTAAGTGGTGAGGTAATTTTGGTTATAGACAAACAGACACAGAATCTCCATTATAACAAGAATAGAAAATATATGCACCCTCCGGTTGCAAGTATTTAAGTTTTAATGTAATACCATTTTAAATTGAATTAGAAAGGCTAATGAAATTAAATAAGAATGCAGATTGTAGGGACTGGTTGTTTGGTAAGTGTTTAGTTGAGGAGTTGAAGAAGATCCGAGTTATGGGTCCCCACAATTTATATGTATATGACTACGGAAATGAAGTTTCCATAGAAACAAAAGAAGACAAAATTGATAAAGGAAATAAACTTTATATACATTAATTTACAATTGGTATATTCAATTGTTCTTTCAGTGGTGTTGCAGACTGTATGTGTCTGTACGTAGTTGTGTGTGACAAGTGTGACATGTATTGTTTATATTTGTGCGATTGGTTCTGTCAACATTGTAGCAGTTTTGTCTGTGATTGAAACTTGTGATCGAAATTTGTTATTGTTGAGAGAGAGAGAGAGAGAGAGAGAGAGAGAGAGAGAGAGAGAGAGAGAGAGAGAGAGAGAGAGAGAGAGAGAGAGAGAAGAGAGAGAGAATAAAAAAAAACGAAATAGACGGACCTGTTGAGTCGTATTTTATGTTTTCGGACAGCGTATCTCCCCATTGTGTCGAGTTAGGAGCATCAGCTCCAACTCTGTCGAGTCAGGAAGAGCGTAAGCTCCCACTCTGTCTCTCTGGTCTTTCAGCTAAAAGGGTCTTTTTATAATTCTCTTTTGTAATTGTATACGTGATCATTAAGCTAAAATATTCATCAAATATCAGGTGATTTGCAATGATGCAATATCGAATGATTTTGGTATCTGTGGAATTCTGGTGACATAAATTATCGGATGAATTTAAACCATTGTTTCTATTGTTGTTAAAATATTTCTAAACTAATATTTATTTGATTCTCTTTTGTTTACATATTTCTAAACTTAGCCTATATAATAAAATTACTTGTTTAAAAAAACCCTAATTATTTTAATGTATTTAATTCCACATGCATGTAAATATATAGGGGCCAAATCCCTATAAGATAAAAGATTTGAACCAGAGGGGGGGGGGATATAATAAAAAATAGAACAAATGAGACTTACTCTTCCACCACTCCCGTCTTTCATTGCTAAATATTCCTAATTTAATCATTTAGTCAAAATAGGGAGTAAAGAATAACATTACAGTTATTTCCTCTTGTTAATGGATTTATTTAAGATTTAACCCCATTATTTTAAGATTTAAACCCAATAATAAGAAATCAATAAGGCAAAATAAATTTAATAAAACTTTGTAACTGTCATAAGGTGCTTGACGTGACCAGCCGATTGATCGGAGAGGGGCCTCTCCGACCGCCAGTCTAGCCTAAGTAAGGGTCAAAGTGGAGTGTTGCATGTCATGGACTGCTCATCCACCAGGGCTTTTAGTTAATCGATTCTTTTAAATTTGTTTCTTATTGTTAGGGTCATCCTAACAACAATATGCATTATTATGGATTAATTATCGTGAGTATTAACGCAATAAATATTTTGATATTATTTCGTTGTGAACTGTCTTCACATTTATTCTGTACAAGGAAACAAGATTCAACAATAAAAAAATCCCCAAAAAACAAAAAACAAAAAACAAACATCTAGAACGCTGACAGTCACGAGGCACAAATAATCATGCCGACACAGACAAGCAGCCGCTAGAAAACACAATATCTATCTATCTATCTATCTATCTATCTATCTTAGTCTATTCCTATCTATCTAATTATTATCATATGTATCTATCTATATATGATTCTATCTATCTAATTCTGTTCTGTCTATCTATCTATCTATCTATCTATTCTATTCTGTTCATATCTATCTATCTATCTATCTATCTATCTAATTCTGTTCATATCTATCTATCTATCTATCTATCTAATTCTGTTCATATCTATCTATCTATCTATCTATCTAATTCTATTCTATATCTATCTATCTATCTATCTAATTCTGTTCATATCTATCTATCTATCTATCTATCTATCTATCTATCTATCTAATTCTGTTCATATCTATCTATCTATCTATCTATCTATCTAATTCTGTTCATATCTATCTATCTATCTATCTATCTATCTAATTCTGTTCATATCTATCTATATTTACTATATTTACCAACCCCTCCGCACGAGCAGGATACGACACAAGGTCAATTTCTTAAGCGGAGTTCAACAGGTTTGAATTCAGAGTTTTCCTTCTCTTAGACCGGTTACCTAACCAAGGTTAAAGAGCCCAGTCTACCCTACAATTTACCCATAGCTGTAGGGAGAGTAGGATCCATACCTTTCCCAAGGGTATTAGCGCTAAGTGAAATGCAATTTGCACGTCCAGAATTTGAACTCGGGCCGACGAGTCCATTTCCCATGACTTTATCCATTACACCACACGCTTCCTACAAACTCGGCTATAAGACTATAAGTAAAATGATTCAGACTTACTTGGTCTCCCATGAAGAATTGGTTTCCACTTTGACGCATTTCCAACGTTCTCTCCAAGAACGGAAGAACTCGGCGGCAGGTTTCAATGTACCTATTGCGCATTTCAGGCTGAAAAAGAAAAATGAGGAAATTTATGAATGAAAAAAATGGGAAAATTTTGAATGAAAAAATGAATAAATTTATGAATGAAAAATGAGAATACTCACAGTGTAATCACCGGACATAGTTCTGCCCGTCATACCGGAGCTCATACCCATGCCGGGCATCATGTCACCAGACATTCCCCACTGAAAGGAAAAGAAAAACAATTGATGAGATTTTTAGGATTGAATTTCCAATGCATTTTTATAGTAAAATTATTTCCAATGCATTTTTATAGTAAAAATTATTTCCAATGCATTTTTATAGTAAAAATTATTTCCAATGCATTTTTATAGTAAAATCAATTCCAATGCATTTTTATAGTAAAAATTATTTCCAATGCATTTTATAGTAAAAAATTATTTCCAATGCATTTTTATAGTAAAAATATTTCCAATGCATTTTTATAGTAAAAATTATTTCCAATGCATTTTATAGCAAAAATTATTTCCAATGCATTTCATATTAAAAACCATTTCCAATGCATTTTCATATTAAAAACCATTTCCAATGCATTTTTATAGTAAAAATTATTTCCAATGCATTTTTATAGCAAAATTATTTCCAATGCATTTTCATATTTAAACCATTTCCAATGCAAATATTATTTCCAATGCATTTTTATAGTAAAAATTATTTCCAATGCATTTTTATAGCAAAAAATTATTTCCAAATTTATTTCCAATGCATTTTTATAGCAAAAATTATTTCCAATGCATTTTTATAGCAAAAATTATTTCCAATGCATTTTTATAGTAAAAATTATTTCCAATGCATTTTTATAGTAAAAATTATTTCCAATGCATTTTTATAGCAAAAATTATTTCCAATGCATTTTCATATTAAAAACCATTTCCAATGCATTTTCATATTAAAAACCATTTCCAATGCATTTTTATAGTAAAAATTATTTCCAATGCATTTTTATAGCAAAAATTATTTCCAATGCATTTTCATATCAAAAACCATTTCCAATGCATTTTTATAGTAAAAATGATTTCCAATGCATTTTTATAGTAAAAATCATTTCATAGAAGCTATCATTATTTACAAAGAACTCGACATTCATATAATCATCTTGGATTAATTATTATTTTACTATAGACTTTTTTCTCTTAGATTTATAAAGGTAATATCTTGAAATATGTAGATATGATTCGAAATATCAGACTCACCCTGAAGCGTCCATTTTTCCAGTGGTAGTACCTCATATAATCGTGCATGATTTCATAGAAGCAATCACAGATGTAATCAATCCTGAACATGTCCATGTTGCTTCTGCCGTAGAAACCTGAAAATTAAATATATTTGATTATCATTATTTATTATCTGTGTTATTCGGACTATTGTCCCTATCTTCATTGTTATTTGTACAACGTTTCGGCCGTTATGCCCTCCGGCCTTCTTCAGGTATTTCTTGCCGGACTCGGGAACCTTCTCGGACTCGGGAACCTTCTTTTCCAACTCGGGAACTTTCTTGTCGTAATCGGGAGCCATCACGGAACGTTGAACCTAACCCTTTATTCAGTCCACGGGGGTATCCTGTTCTCATTCCGCTAACCATAGCTGGGGTAGGAGTTGTGTTAATTATTTTTCTAACTGCCTCTACTCAGGAATGAACTCAGGATCCAGAGATAACTGTCATTTAGAACTGTCTTAACCTAACTACCTTATCCACTAGGTCATGTGTATCGGCCGAAACGTTGTACAAATAACAATGAAGATGAGGACAATAGTCCGAATAACGCAGATAATACTAATCATCAAGCCTCATCTCAAACATTCAGAGAAATATCATTATTTATATTTTTAAAAGGCAATTAGAATGCGTATAACGTATTGGTGTATCCACAACATATACATAGAGAGAATTTGATAATTTTAATTGAAATAATCACGACAAGCAAACTCGGTGAATATTCTGTCGATCTCTGTCTGGGGGAAATCGTAGGGATACACTGCTGATGAGACTTAATAAGGTTGAAACAGATGTACAGTGTTCCACACGTCGTACGCGGTATTCGCCGAGTTTGCTGGTCGTGATTATTACAATAATAATTAACAAATTCCATCTATGTATATGTTGTGGATGCAGCTATACGTTATACGCATTGTAATTGCCTTCAAAAATATATATAATAATATACTTTACTTAACAATGCTTTAAAGCAAATTATCAAATACTATTATTTAATTACCTAATTTTGAAAATTAATTAATTAATAATGAATTAATTAGGCGGGCATACCTATTCAAATGTAAGGCTAAACAAATCGAGAAAAATCAAACTCTGTATGTACATTTCGGGCTATTAGGCCTCATCAACAGAGCTATAGATAGGAAGACCGCATTGTGCGTGATTCGAACCCTGACTGTCAAGCTGACAGGCGAGGACCGTAACCGCTACACCAACCGGACTTTCCTAATTAATTAATTATTAATTAATTAACTTTCAAAATTAAGTACGACTTCAATTAAGCACATATTCTCCCAAAAATTGTCAGCTAAAAAGCCATATCAAAACACATCGTTTGTTTATTTACTTCTCATAATATATATATATATATATATATATATAATATATTAAGAAAGAATGAAAAAACACAGGTTTAAATGAGTTAAGTGGTGAGTTTATTGGCCGACGCTGCAGTGTTTCGATCTATTAATTAGATCATCTTCAGGGCATTTGTTGGTATATAGAAGACAACCACATACCTAAAAAATGCACAATGCTTTCTTTTCGATACACACACTTACACCGTCCCATACTCACACCGTAAAAGAGAATATTTGACGTCATATTTCAAACCGTCTCCTTTTTTCAAACCTCAAATTTTAAACAGACTGAATATCAAGGACTACCACTCGCTTTTCTCGTTATTCTGTGATAAAAATTCTTATTACCTTCCATATACCAACAAATGCCCTGAAGATGATCTAATTAATAGATCGAAACACTGCAGCGTCGGCCAATAAACTTACCACTTAACTCATTTAAACCTGTGTTTTTTCATTTTTCTTAATATACTACATACCGTCGGATTCACTTCCTTTTCTTCACACACACACACACACACACACACACACACACACCACACACATATATATATATATTATAATATATTAATGATTTGAAGGCAATTACAATGCATATAAAATAAAACAAAGATGCTATTTTTGTCTTATCGATTTCAAAGCAAATCTTTATCTTCAGAGATGGTTATCAGAAATGTATGGGCTTCAGTCTTTTTTTGTGTGGTTATATATATATTTTTCTTTCTTTCTTTTTGTCCGATTACTTATATATATATATATATATATATATATATATATATATATATATATATATATATATATATATATATATTAGGTTCTTCACTGATCAAATGGTCTAGCTACAACTAATACACTCATCTACCCGGATTTTAATAGCATGTCAAACCCTCAAATTCACTTCAATTTTTATAGTTCTTTTAAAATGCTCTTTTTATTTGAAGAAACTGTTCAAAAAAATCTATAAACAGTTTCTTCAAATAAAAAAAATTCTCCTGACGATGACCTAAGGTCGAAACTAGTTGAGAATAAATAACATATAAGAAATATTTCTGCTTGTCTTATTACTTTTTGTTCATACTATATATATATATATATATATATATATATATATATATATACTTTTTAACAGATTGAACTATTGCAATAGCTCTTAAGTAAACCTATCAAATATTGTAATAGTTAAATTATCATAATATGGTATTTCTGAAGGTCCCACTAGTATTGATTAAAACCTTAATCTAGAATCAATTCATAATCTGTTAAATTTCTTAAATAGCATCATATCTTGGGCTAGACGGGCGGTCGGAGAGGCCCCCTCAGATCAATCGGCTGGTCACGTCAAGCCCTAGCGCCTATATGATTGCCCCAACCCTATTGCCATTATGGCAAGCCCCAACCCCTTTTTATCATATGGGTGCTAGAAGGCGGTGGCTGCGGGTCTACATGTCCTGGGAATGACGTTAAACTCTATCTGATGGTGAGGTTCCAGTTTTGGAGGTTTGGGGAATGTGGAGCACCCCATTCATCACCATTGCTCCCTGGTCCAGCACGATAAAGTTTTGAAATAAATCAATTCTTAATGGATAATACAATTTTTTTATAAATACATTTTTCTATTTAACCCATCGATGGGACCCTAACAGGTACTGCCACTCCGGGTCAGAGTGGACCAGGGAGCAATGGTGATGAAGGGGTGCTCCACATTCCCCAAACCTCCAGAACTGGAACCTCACCATCAGATAGAGATTAACATCATTCCCAGGACATGTAGACCCGCAGTCACCGCCTTCTAGCATCCATATGATAAAAAGGGGTTGGGGCTTGCCATAAGGGCAATAGGGTTGGGAAAATCATATAGGTGCTAGGGCTTGACGGGACCAGCCGATTGATCGGAGGGAGCCTCTCCGACCGCCCGTCTAGCCCAAGATAGGGCCAAAATGGAGTATTGCATATCATGAACTGCTCATCCACGTGGGCTCTATCCTTAAGCATCACGGGTCGCTACCCACGGTCAACAGGTGGCCCCATTGGGAGAGTCTTACCCCTCTGCAGAGGTGCAGTCGGTGCATTCTAACGCCCCAGCCGACAGGGTGGGCACAGCAATTAACTTGCCGAAAAGAATAGGGCCGATGTTAGATTTTACTAGCGAATGCACCTGTTAATACATGGCTTACAAACAAGGAATGACCTTGCTCGAGTACAAGTTGACAAATATTTTTCGGGTGTATAAATCAATGAATATACTCACCATATTCCCTGGCCAAATACCTAGCAATGGCCATCGTCTCGGGCATCTTGTGTCTGTTGTCAATTTCTAAAACGGGGACGCAATAGCAGGGCATATCTACAAAATGAATAAATAAATATAAATAATAAAACGAAGCATGATATAAAAAAAAAGTTTCTTATATTTCACACCTAATGCTGCACACTAAATCCGAAATAATATACATTATAGACATATGTGGAGAAAGGTAGACAAACACGGGATGTTATAGAAAATGGATAAATCACAAGGTTCCTAGTTCGATACCGGTCCTCGCCAACTCAGCGTCAATACATTAAAAAAACAAACAAATAGAAAATATTTACATTTACTTCTCGAGAAAAGACTGAGGAGAGGGGTGGGGGGTAAATACCTTTCATATCGCATTAACTTTTCGTGAAAAACACCTTCAAATAGCTAGGGAGATCCTAAGTAGCACGGGTCGGATTTACAGCAGGCATCGCTTAGCGTTTGTTTAGGACAGGGAGCCAGGACGCATTTATGCGATATGCACCGACAAAAATTCGAACTTAAATAAACGATCTAATTAATTCTAATTCGATTTTAAGTTGAAAATGAGACAACATTTTGGCAGTCCGGAGGATTACGGAAAAGAGAGTTTTTAAAGTGAACTCGATAAAAAATATGTAAATACGGCCAGAGGATTTGAAGCCAAAAAAAAAAAAAAAACATTAAAATCATTTCGTAAGATTTTTAAGAAAGGAAACGCGTGACCTAATTTAAATTGAAAAGCAGCCGAATAACCCCAGGAACAGAAACTTAGAAAAAAAAACGAACAATAGCTCTGTTATGACCTGTTTAAGGGTCAATAAATAATAACTCAACACGGGTATAAAATGTAGGGGACAGATTGTATTCAGCAATATATATCAACGTACAATGAAAGGGTTTCCTTGTTTCAGCTTACACGAAGAACTGTATCTGGCACGATATGGCACAAGGCCGTTTTATGTGGGGACCACCCACAATTAGGGTGGTAGGTAGAAAAATTGCGTCGATCTTTTCGGCATTCCCCCTCAAGGGGGCGCCTCAGGCGCTGGGCAATAAACCAAGCCCTACCCCTATAAGTACAATGAGGCAGGTATTGCCTGGAGAGACGGCCCTCTAGGATCGACGCCATTAATGTAGCATCCTATGGTCCAGAGGTCGAAGCTCACTGGACCCCCGTCCCGAAGGACGAGTAGCTGGGACTACTCCTATTTACATGTGTCCCACTTTCACACGATATGGCACAAGGCCGTTTTATGTGGGCACCACACACAAGCCGAGACTCATGGGGTGGTAGGTAGAAAAATTGCGTCGATCCCAGCCCTGCCCCTTTAAGTACAATGAGGCAGGTATCTGGGATCGACGCTATTAATTTAGCATCCCACCCGTCCCGAAGGACGAGTAGCTGGGACTACTCGTTTGAGTAGCATTACTCTGTTAAATATATACCCTTTGGGTAAGTCCATGTTCGTGTCATATGTGATCACCTACAACAGGCTCACACAACAGTAGAGCTAAACACAAAATTTTATTACACTGTAGTTGAGTTACAAACTCTTTCAGCAAAATAGATTTTAGCCCGAGCAACACAAATTTCACTTCACAGTAGTAACGAGTTACAAACTCTTTTTCCCCCAAAGAAATGTTAGCTCGAACAAGACAGATTTCACTACACCATAGTAACCAGTTATAAACTGCTCCCCCACCCCCCACGTCCCAACAAAAAATCTCCTTTTTTATGCCTGCTGGAGAGGAGGGTTCTAGAAAGAGTGTGTCCACTGCTGACCCACGGTAGCTATGCCTATACCCGCTCGCCCAATCTTAAAATTATTTTTAATTTATTTGAAATTAATTAATTAATTAATTAAATTTAATTTAATATGATTAATTTAATTTAATACAATTTAATATAATTTATTTATTTAATATTTAATTTAATTTATTTATTTAATTTATTATTTATTTATTTAATATTTAATTTAATTTAATATAATTTATTTATTTAATATTAATATACTATTAATTTAATATAATTCATTTATTTATTTAATTTAATTTAATCTAATCTAATTAATTAATTTAATTTAATATAATTACTTAGGTAATTGTTTCTAACACAATAACTCTCCGTTATCCCTCTTACTCACATAAAGAGACTAACATTATATAAGGAGAAGGTAATCAAATATACATAGAGAGGGAGAAAGTAATATGCAGAATGACAGTGAAGGTCGGGTCAGTTTTTGACTTAATTGCTAATTACGACTAATTAGAACCAATGAAAATGGAATCTTTTCAAACATAACATGATCCTAAAAGAAAGGTATATTTTAGTATGAATTTTGTGTCATTAACCTAAATAGGAAAAAAGCCTTAAGGAAATAGTGATTATCTCAGCTATAGTATAGTATAATATATATATATATATATATATATATATATATATATATAAGTAAGTTACATAAACACGCACAACCTATCAAATATCAGACATATTCTGCCATAATAATAATTCAATGCCTGAAGAAGACAACAGATCAGAAACACGTGTCGCATGCATATGTAAGTTAATGAATTAAAAAAAATATAATCCTTATTGCAAACCTTCTTTTTTATAATATATATATATATATATATATATATATATATATATATATATATACTAATTTATTAGTAAACCATTGCAGTAGAAAAAAAAAACCGGCAAATAATTTGTTAGTAAAAAATATACAACTAAACTTCATCTAGTAGAGAATGAAAAAGAAAACAAGACCAAGAAGATCGAACTAACCGAAAATAATCGATTAACACAATAACACTTGCCAGAAGAAAAAGAATGTATGTAATATATATAATATATATATATATATATATATATATATATATATATAAAGAATTAGGATAGTCTAAAGCTAAAATGTAAAAAGTGCTCGATACCTAAGTAGAGCAAGTATGTATATCTGGCTCATCAGGATTATATATATATATATATATATATATATATATATATATATATATATATATATATATATATATCCCACGACGAAACAGCTATATGGCCACCTGCCCCCCATCTCACAAACCATTCGAGTGAGACGGACAAGACATGTCGGGCACTGCTGGAGAAGCAAGGATGAGCTCATAAGTGACCGCTTATAAGGCCGCCCAGCAAGGACCTACATTGACCAACTAAGCAAAGATGCAGGTTGCTGCGCAGAGGACCTCCCTGGGAAAATGAATGATAGGAAAGGTTGACGAGAGATTGTCATGGATATCCGTGCTAATAGCGCGACATGATGATGATGATATATATATATATATTTAAAAAGATTTTTGAGATGAAACAAAGAAATCACAGTGCTCAACCACAAATTTGTAGGAGCTTTAAAGTAAAAATAGATTTAGAGTAAAAATATAATTGTTTTCCATAGGCAACTGCCCAGGTTTCAAGCTATTTTGCTATCATCAGGTTGCTAATAATTCTTCCGGTGTTTATGTGAAGACATTTCTTGCTGTTATGTTTTTGGACAGCAAATTAATCAATTTCGTGTTGATCCATATTTTCAATTATAATTGTCGTGTGTATTATTACAGAATTTCCTTCTTTCTAGAGTGCTCTACTATTTCTGAGAGCACTCTAGAAAGAAGGAAATTCTGTAATAATACACCTGATGATAGAAATATAGCTTGAAACCTGGGTAGTTGCCTATAGAAAACAATTATATTTTAAAAAATTCAACATATATATATATATATATATATATATATATATATATATATATATATATATATATTCCCCTGGGAACAAATCTGCTACCATAGGTTTCATGTTATGTAAGCTTTATTTTTTAAGCAGAGCAATCATCGGACAGCGAAAAATTTAAGCTTACATAGTATGAAACCAATGGTAGCAGACATATTCCCATGGAAATAAATATATACTAGAATATTTTATTTATTTATTTATTTATTAACGCTCTATCACAGATATTGAACACTCTTCTAATAATACTGTACATTGGATCACTACTGCCTCTTCAAGTGTAATATATATATATATATATATATATATATATATATATATATATATATAAGAGATAGAGTCAGAGAGAAAGAGAGAGAGAGAGAGAGAGAGAGAGAGAAAGAGAAAGACAGAGCTAGAGTGCTAGAGAGAGAGAGAGAGAGAGAGAGAGAGAGAGAGAGAGAGAGAGAGAGAGAGAGAGAGAGAGAGAGTATTTACCTCGTACTCCACTGATACGGGTTAGGCACAAGGCCCTATTAACGTGGGACCTCCCACAAACCGAAGCTCATGGGTGGCGGGTGGAAAAATTGCGTTGATCCCGTCGGTATTCCCCCTCAAGGGTGGTGTTTCAGACACTGGGAAATAAATCCAGCCCCGCCCCTTTAAATCGAGGGGGAAGGTGTTAATTTACTCTATATGTCCAGTTGCCGAAGCACACTGGACCACCGGCTTGACCGGAAGCTAGAGTGCTAGATAGATAGATAGATAGATAGAGAGAGAGAGAGAGAGAAGAGACAGACAGACAGACAGACAGAGAGAGATAATGTATTTACCTCGTACCTCACTTGTACGGGTTAGGCACCAGAATCTATTAACGTCGTACCACCCACAAACCGAAACTCATAGGTGGTGGGTGAAAATTTGCGTTGATCTCTTCGGCATTCCCCCCCTCAAGGTGGGCGCCTCAGGCACAAAAACAGATAGAAACAGAGACATAGAGAGAATGAAAAAAAAATAAGATAACGATAAAAAGTGCTTACCGTTCCTGTAACGGTCCCATTCGTCGAACTCGAACCTCTTGTCCATATACTGGACGCCAGCAGCGGCGAACAGCATACGGCAGATCTCAGCTCGACCGCGCCCATTGAAGTAATACAGAGTGTAGCTAGGCATGGTTGGCCTTTGCTCGAAGAATAACAAGAAGAGCGCTCAAAGTCTCTTGGCGATGTCTTTACAAACAGCGAACCGTTCAGACTCTGGGTGAGGATCCCTAGGCACCCTGCCTTTTTATACTTATCTATGACTCACCCTAATCAATTTCTTCGCTCAAAGATCAAGGTTATCGAGTACCAGTTCACCCAGTGCACATGATTGCAAAAAAAAAAAAAATTGGGTAGCAGGTGTTTTTTTGATTACACTGTACCAAACTTTGTTATTTTAAGAGCAGTGCCGTTATTGTGTGCATAGGCGTGTGACCCCCACTGGATGTTTTTAATGACCCTGGTTGACTCTAGCTACCCTGATTTAACGGGTCACACAGGAAACGATGACCCGCTAGCGAAGATCAGTGATTTGAAGTGCGGTATCAATTTAACAAGCTTTAATTGATCTCTGTTTTTTGTTTTTGTTTTTGTTATCGATTTAACCTCAGACCCATCAGCAAATAGGTTTGTTTAGTAATTCTAATGCAAACTAGTAGGACCCGGGAAATTCTACGGGGAAAAAAAGAACAAAAAGAAAGAAAACAAAAGGAAAATATCGTAATGAGAAGTTTAAGAAAATAATAATAATAATGATAATAATAATAATAATAATAATAATAATTAAATAAATTTTGCTCTACATTGTATTGAGCACTTTGTATTTGTTTTTTCACGGTCTTAAACCCTGGATCCTGTGCGCTCCCAACGATCGTACCTGTACCCACCGGTAAGCCACTACTCATATATATATATATATATATATATATATATATATATGTTTACTTCTCATACTCTCGTGTAGTAAGTCACCATAAGTGGAATATAACCTACTTTTAAACAAAAGGAAAAATCTGGAAAAGGCCAGTTGGTGTAATGGTTAGATTCCCCGCCTGTCAGCTTGACACTCAGGGTTTGAATCATATATATATATATTTCCATTATATATATATCTTATTATAATGGAGATTGTGGGTTTGTCTGTCTGTAACCGAAACTATATTACTATACAAGTCACAATTCCCTTTGTTATTTACACCACATTCTCCATGATTTTATTTTTTATTTAAACCTCAATTATTAGTAAAATTGTTTTACATCATTAAGACTGTTAACAATATCTACATACTAAGAACATGCAATTATACTTATATATTCAACGAAATAGCGGTTTACAGTGTGAATAGGAAGGCTAATTTTCATATTGATCTTAAAAAATTTGATTTTGATAAATATATGCTTAGTATTATTGATTTCTAATTGTTTGGTTTTATCTTAATAAATATGAGCAAAAATCTCGGGGATAAATCTTAACAGAAATCTATTAACATAAAGAAATAACTGTAATTTTATTCTTTTCTTCCTATTTTAACTAAATAGTTAAATTAGGGAAATTTACCACTGAAAGACGGGAGTAAGGGAAAAGGGTGGAACAGTTAGTTTCAAAGTTGTTCTATTTTCCGATTATACCCCCTCTGTTCCAAATATTTTTATCTGAATTCTTATTCAGTTTCATTAGCCTTTCTAATTTAACATGATATTTATTATATTAAAACTTAAATACTTGCACCCGGAGGGTGCATATATTTGCTAGTATATATAATGGAAAAGGTGACTTACCGGTGAATATGGTCACGATGGTTAGATGATGCAAAATTCAGGAAGGTAAGTCAGCGATATAACAAACATAAAGTGCTCAATACGTTAGTAGAGCAACTTTATTACTATGTAGTACAAGTGATAACCTACTCGAGTTTCACCATAAGGATCTTCAGGGTTAAATCCACTAAATTAATCAAGATATTGATTAATTGCAGTCGACTACACGTGTGTGTCCTTCGCGATAAACGGTTCGTTATCGCGAAGGGCACACAAGTGTAGTCGACTGCAATTAATCAATATCTTGATTAATTCAGTGGATTTAACCCTGAAGATCCTTATGGTGAAACTCGAGTAGGTTATCACTTGTACCTATATTGTAATATAATATATATATATATATATATATATATATAAATTGGTAGTTTTTTGGAGAATTGAAAACAATGTGCTCGATTACAGGTGTAAGAGATGCATTTATTAATTTATCATAGTATACCATATATTTAAGATGCGAATGTTACCATTGGTTTCAATGGGGCTAGTGAGCCACTTATCACCAAGACAACACACCCTTTACGCTTGACGGGTGCGTTGTCTTGACGATAACTAGCTTGTTTAAAACCAATGGTAACAATCGCATCTTAAATGTATTATTAAGTCTCTCTCTCTCTCTCTCTCTCTCTCTCTCTCTCTCTCTATATATAATATATATATATATATATATATATATATATATATTTGTGTGTGTGTATTTGGGCAGCATTCTTTTATTTATACATGTAGAATTAAACAAAAGGAGGATATTCTCTCTTTTTTGAGGGAAATAAAATTATACCATAGAATATAGACATGAAACAAATCAATACCATACAACATAATCCCCAATAATGCTAACACATTGTTAAAACCAATTACTAAAATGTATAAATATAAATACACGATATGTATCACTTCCTAACCGTTAGGCATGACATAAACCCAGACGGGTTGATATGCCGTCAAAATCAATAAACAATCAAACAAACAGAGTTTCACGTATTGACACAAATCTGCATGATAGACTCACCTCCAGATGACATTCTAGAAACTCACTGAAATGACCGGCTTGAATAATTGAATAAAATTATGCCTACAATAAATTTGATACTGAAACGTTTTAGAGTACATACGTTTATATAAGAAGAATTTCCAGACTAAAATTTACAAAATATGATTGGCTTCAGCATTAGCCAACCAAATGTACAGAAACCGGGGTCTGCGTTGACAGAACTCTATTTAAATCCAGTTTATCTGATAGCGTTGAACAAGATGGGTGGCGCACTAGAGTTTGAACATCTCTATTGGAGTCTAACTGGCGAGGAGGGTATTATGTTGAATGACCTGAAATCACCCAATGAACCAGTTAATAATAATATAACTGACGACGCCACCCAGCGCTGTTTAGTAGCATAGGCGTATCTCAAAGAAAACAAAATAGGCGGTTTGGAATAAAGTTTCCAACGCAGTAAACAAAAATTCAACATCTTATTATAATGGAGATTGTGTGTTTGTCTGTCTGTAACCGAAACTAAATCACTACTCAAGTCACAATTCCCTTAGTTATTGACATCACATTCACCATGAATTTATTTTTTTATTTAAACCTCAATTATTGATAAAATTGTTGTACCTTATTAATACTGTTGGATCTACATACTAATAACATGCAGGTATATTTATATATACAACAAAATAGCGGTTTACAGTTTGAACGAGAAGGCTAATTTGCATATTGATATTAAGAATTTGATTTTAATAAATATATGCTTAGTATTATTGATTTTTAATTGTTTGGTTTTCTCTTAACGAATCTGAGCAAAAATCTCGGGGATAAATCTTAAAAGAAATCCCTAAACAAGACTAAAGAACTGTAATTTTATTAAATACTTCATAATCTAACTAAATAGATAAATTAGGAAAAATGAAAGACGGGAGTGATGGAAAATGATGAAAGATTTAGATTTAAAGCTGTTCTATTTTTCGATTATACTCCCCCAGTTTATCATTTTCTAAATAGTTTCTAATTTGATATAATATTTTATTACATCAAAACCTAAATACTTACACCCGAAGGGTGCATATATTTGCTAGTATGAATAAAAGATTTTAGTAAAGCAAGATTTAATCAAATTCGCAGCAGCTTTAGTTGATAGTGAGAAGACTAGAACTGCTGGGAGAGCAAAGCAATTACGACGACTACGACTGTCTGATAATCTGAAGGTCCCTGGTTCATTCCTGGGTTTCGGCACCACTGATAACCTGAAGGAATCAGTTTGCTAAAGTTATTTGTTTGTATCTTCTCTTATTTAGACCCCATTGTCTCTTGACATAAAACATATTTTTTCTCTGCTCGCACTTCTGTTTTATCAAAGGACAAAAATTGATTCTTCCTAAACAATTATGCTGAACACTTTTCTGTTTCTGTGACGGCATTCGCTCTGGGTTGGTTGAGCCATCTCTTTTTAATCAACGACATAAAACCCATTGAGGGGAGCTAAAACCCATTGAGGGGAGCTACTAAAGTAATGAATGATTTAAAAACCCTTTTGTATGAAGAAATACTTAGGAAGATTAACTTACCAAGTTTGGTTTATCAACAAACAAGATAGGATAGGATTGAAGCCTACAAATATGCACATGGTTTTTATTCAACAAACTTTGACCTACTAAACATTGCTCAAAATATCAACACCAGGGGTCATAAATTAAAACTCTTAAATATTTTGTAAAGCAAATGCAAGACAAAATTATTTTCGTAACAGAGTGGTGAATACATGGAATAAATTACCATCATCAATAGTGAATGCCTCATCTCTAAACTCCTTTAAGGCAATGTTAGATAATCTGTGGAAAGATTATAAATATTCTGTGGAATTAAAATGAATGTTTATAAGGAACAGCTGACAGGTCTCAGACCTAATATACTAGCTGAAAAGATATTATTATTATTTACTCCTTTTGAGTTTTCACATCAGTGTTAGCTGATGGTCTTTCACTGGAGTCTGAGTGACAACAAGTCTCCTCAGGTCTCCAGGACTCTTCTGAGTATTCTGGCAGATTGCAGCAGTGCAGTGTTCTGAATGGTTTCAGTCCTTCCTCTGATATCCAAACTTTCCAAGCCCTTTTCTAATCCTTTTGGGACTGTTCCAAGTGCACCAACTACAATTGGTATAACTTTCACTTTCATATTCCATAACTTTTTCAGTTCTCTGGCAAGGTCCAGATATTTGTCAATTTTTTCATTTTCCTTTAGCTTCACCCTGTGATCTGCTGGCACTGCAAAATCCACCAGTTGACAAGTTCTTTCTTTTTTGTTAATCAACACTAGGTCTGGCCTTCTTGCTGGGATAAGGTGATCCGTTTTAATTTCTAAGTCCCAGAGAATTTTATGCGTTTCGTTCTCAAGAACAGATTCTGGTTTATGCATATACCATTTTGTTGTGTGGTCAAAATTTAATTTCTTGCATAATTCCCAGTGGATCAACTTCCCAACCCAGTCGTGTCTAGTTTTGTATTCTCGTTGTGCTAGTTTGCTACATTTGCAAAGTATATGGTTAACAGTCTCATCTCTATTACCGCAAAGTCTACATTTACTATTCTGTTGGGTCTTATCAATTTTATTATTATTATTATTATTATTATTATTATTATTATTATTATTATTATTATTAAACTTAGACACTACAACAGATCGAATGGTACATTTAGTAAAGACACTCGAAAAGCAAAAGGAAGAAATCTTCAATTCGTAAAGTAACCAATAAAATTGATAAACAACTTCACGCCGAAGAAATTGACATCTATACGTGCATATATAAAGGGCAGTTTTGTGTGTATGTGTATGTCCGGAGGAAACTTCGAAAATAAAACAATTAACGACAAAGTAGATATATATACACATTAAATATCACCAGGGCTTGGTTTTCTATCTATCTATACACATATAAAGGGCGGTTTTGTGTGTATGTGTATGTCCGGAGGAAACTTCGAAAATAAAACAATTAACGACAAAGTAGATATATATATATACACATAAAATATCAGCAGGGCTTGGTTTTTCAATAAAAATAATGAAGATTTGATTTATATTAGATTGGTTTGGTTTGGTTTGTTTTACGGCATATCAACCTCAGTGGGTCATTTAAGTACAAAAATCAGACCTTTTCACAATAAACAACAAAAAAATACCCCCCCCCCAAAAAAATACCCCCCCCCCCTAAAAAAAACAAAAAACAAAAAAACAAAAAACAAACCACCAACAATATAAAACAACAACAAAAAACAATAAAAAAAAATAAATAAAAAAATACCCTGCAAATTCGATAACAACTTTCTCTCGAAGCAGGCAATAAATATTTTAAATTTGAATATCGACTTTTAAATCGACGTCTTAGAAATTCCCCAAGCGGAAAAAAAGAAAAGAAAAATTAATTCTCGTGTTTCAAGTGCTACTCAATCGATATTAGACACCTTCAATATTTTACTAAAAATAATTTCATTTTTTTCCCCAGAAATCAATAATGATAAAATAATATCTCTTCCTCGTCTTGAAAGATAATTTCTCTACTAGTAAGAATATGCACCTTCCGGATGTAAGTATTTTGATTGCTTTGGTTTGTTTTGTTTTACGGCATATTAACCTCAGTGGGTCATTTAATGTCGATAAAGTTTTGAAATAAATCAATTCTTAATGGATAATACAATTTTTTTTATCAATTCATGTATTTCTATTTAACCTAACTACCTTATCCACTAGGCCATATATCCAATTGGACAATTGAGTGTGAATTTTGGGAACTTATAAACCTAATGTCTTGTTTTGGCTAGAATATCTACCTATTCATTTTTATGTATGATTTTTTTACCTAGACTCATATTGTGTGTGTGTTTTTTATTTTTTTATTTTTTTACAATGGTTTACTAATCTAGCTTGCTAACCATTACACTAGGTGAAGAATATAAGGTGTGCTGGAATCCACCACTTATACTCTGCGTGGGCGCGTGGATTAAAGCCAGCCAATCAACAACACGAATACGTGGTTAGTTAACTATTTAATCGCCGATCTTGAAAGCCGTTCATTTGCACGTTATTCGACATTGACGAACGGATCTGCAGCCAAGGACTCTGCTGAACCAAAGGATTCTACCCAACACTAAGGGTGTTGGATTATTTTCTGTATGTATATATATATATATATATACCAACCTCTCCGCACGAGCAGGATTTGACACAAGGTCAATTTCTTAAGCGGAGTTCAACAGATTTGAATTCAGAGTTTTCCTTCTCCTAGACCGGTTGCCTAACCAAGGTTAAAGAGTCCAATCTGCCCTACTATTTATCCATAGCTGGAGGGAGAGTAGGATTCATACCTTTCCCAAGGGTATTAGAGCTAAGTGAAATGCAATTACCACATTCAGGATTTGAACTCGGGACTTTAACCATTACACCACGCGCTTCCTTATTTTCTGTATATAAGGCGTGCTGTAGTCCATCACTTAAACTTATAGACTCTGCGTCGGCGCCTGAATTAAAGTCTTGAGAAACACAAGATCAGAATATATGGGGCACCCAGTGAAAATCGAACTCTCCGGTTGAATTTTCAACTAATCTTTCTCGCTAACCATTACATCACACGAGACGTCCATTGTCCGATGTTAGTAAAATGACCAGTAAATCGCACTGTATTGACCAGAATCTATTTCGAGGTGACGAAAGTGGACATGACCTTTGTGCCTAATTGACCTTTCGCACCGAATTAAGAATAATTACACACTGACACGTGGTCGGCTTATCACGTGGTCGCCTGATCACGTGTCTGCCGAGGGAAGATGACGAAAATTGTAAGAGATTACAGTTGTCCGTTTCGACATCGAAACGTACTTTTAGAACAGTGGAATCTATAATAATTGTTTTATTTGAATACATATTTAAAGTTTACATTTCAAATTGTTTTATTTTTTAATCCTTTAATGAATTTGATGATTTTACTTACTTAGGGTACAAACTCGCTGATATTGAATTTTTTACTCCAACCTTTCAGGCAATATGTTTCAAAAACCTAATTTTACATCGCCCGGAGGGTGCTTTTTTATTTTGTACTACTACTACTACTACTGCTACTACTACTAATAATAATACACGAAATGAAAATAACACTATATTTCCAGAAGAGCGACACCAGATGAAAAGTGGATCGTGCAAGAAAGGGTATCTCCAATGGTTCCGACGCAATTCATTCTAAATGCTGATGAGAGGTCAATCACGTAGAACGTGACCTTGCTTGTATGAAGGGAGATGAAAATGGACCGCCCAATCCCTAACAGAGCAAACAATCTCTGATTTAATTAGTTAGAAGTAATAATAATAATAATAATAATAATAATAATATACTAAAGCAAAAATTGATAAGACCAACAAAATAGTAAATGTAGACTATGCGGTGACAGAGATGAGACTGTAAACCATGTACTCTGCGAATGTAGCAAACTAGTACAACGGGAATACAAAACTAGACACGACTGGGTTGGGAAGGTGATTCACTGGTAATTATGCAAAAAATTAAATTTTGACCATACAACAAAATGGTATATGCATAAACCAGAATCTGTTCTTGAGAACAAAACGCATAAAATTATCTGGGACTTTGAGATAAAAACAGATCACCAGACCTAGTGTTGATTAACAAAAAAGAAAGAACTTGTCAACTAGTGGATATTGCAGTTCCAGCAGATCACAGGGTGAAGCTGAAGGAAAACGAATAAATGGACAAATACCTGGACCTTGCCAGAGACTGAAAAAGTTATGCAATATGAAAGTCAAAGTGATACCAATTGTAGTTGGTGCACTTTGAACGGTCCCAAAACAATTGGAAAAAAAGCTTGGAAAATCTGGAAATCAGAGGGAGAATTGAGACCACCCAGAATACTGCACTGTTGCGATATGCCAGAATACTCAGAAGAGTCCTGGAGACTTGAGGAGACTTGTTGTCACTCAGACTCCAGTGAAAGACCATCAGCTAACGCTGATGTGAAAAACTCAAAAGGATGAACAATAATGATGGTGAGGTTCCTGTTCTGGAGGTCTGGGGAATGTGAAGCACCCCTTTATCACCATTCCTCCCTGATCCACTCTGATCGGGTGTCCGATCTATGGATTAAATAGAAAATGTGTTTATAAATGTGTTTATAAAAAAATTCTGTTTCAATTAAAAATGAATTAATTTCCAAACTTTTTTTGGCATTAAATGCCATTACATCCAGATCCAGCCAGACCCGGGTGGTAGTACCTGTTAGGGTCTCATATATAGGTTAAATAGATTTTAACTGAGTGTTAAAAAATTGGTTTAAAAAATTGAGTACCCTACAAGAATTGATAAAATAAAACGTCCTCAGCATAAAATAACCCCACAAAGGTTGACATGCCGTAAAATCCAACCAAAAAGCAAACCAACCACTCACCTTAGTTCATGACAAGACCAAATAGTAAAAATATTAAGCCACATTTTCAGGTGGTGAACGTCTTCCTTGACTGGGATCGAACCTAGAAATATGCTTTATCGTTATTCAGAAACTAATCATGTACATAAATACTGTGATACTACGCATTGCATCAAGTGCTGAATGCATTTGGAGGCATGCAAGTATATATATATATATATATATATATATATATATATATATAGGTGTAATAATTAGTTATGTGAAAATATAGTATGTGAGATTATGGACACATGAGTGTCTGTGTGATTGGAGGGGATATAGTGAATTATGTGTGTATACATGAGTGAATATGACTAAGGAATGAATAATTAAAAAAAAAAATTATGCAAAAATAACGATAAAGCATTATTTGATATCCAACCGAGACAAATGTCTCAAAACCAAGAGACCAATGTTTATTTTGGGCCTAATTATTCATTGTCTCAATTGATTACGTGGACATTTGTTTATCTGTTGTGCCAGTATTATTATTGTTCTAGTCTTTGTATTTCAAACCAAAAAAAAATAAAAAATCTGGAGATGAGATTGAGTGTCCTGCAAGGGTAGTCAGGAAGGAGATGGTGGGAGTGGGTTTTAGATATATATACAGACAGTCCCAGCTAGCGGAAGTCGAGTTTTTAGTTGGCAGAGAAGTTGAGTTTAAGTTTAAGTTTGCAGTCGAGTTGGGTTAGTTGCTAGGAACCGAAGAGTTGAGTTTTTAGTTGCACTAGAGTGGGGTTTGGAGTTTTAAGTTAGTTGCTGTGAACCGAAGATTTGAGTTTTGGGAGCAGAGACTACAACATTAGCAGAAGTCCTTAAAAGAACAAGAGGGTGCATTTTGCCCCCTCTCATCTCGACAGTACAGAGAAGAATGTGTGATTAGCAGATCGAAATGAAAGAAGGAAGCAATGCAAGAACTATATACCTCCTCTCTGCCATTTAAATGTTCACCTGATTTGACTTTGTTTGTTCCTCTCTTATTCGCTCTTTGATAATTGATTGTAAACCCTCTGGATGAGCCCTGAGTCAGTATTACATACACAAGTGGAGGTCCTAAGTGAGGGTCAAGTAAGCAGATGATCACGAGACAACCATGGCCAGTAAAATTGGAAAGACTAGACGTTGCAGGAAATTCAGTAAGATGCGTAGCAGAAAGGTTCCTACAGGGCCATCGGCCTTTAAGGGAGAGTTTACAATACATCTTTTAGTTCAATTTAATTCTAGTAACAAAATATGAAAACTTTTAAACCAGATATATATAACGTCAAGACATAAACATTTTTTTTATTTACTTATGTGTGTATGTGTATACAAACTAAACCAAACCAAACCAAACCAAAGGTATTGTTGTATAGCCGATTACTGGACTTCAATAAAACCACAGACACGTATATATAAAAATATGACCCGTCTTTATTTTCTTCGGTTTGTGGGTGGTGAGGGGCACAGAGAGTTCACAATGGAAAGGCCGGGGCGGGTTGGTGAGGGGCGGCAACGAGTATTCACAATGGGAATGTCCGAGGAAGTTGCTGACGGGAGGCGACGAAGTTATACTTTCGGCTGCTCGCTGGGGACTGACTGCCTGACCTTTGAATCCGCTAGCCTTTATATACGATAAATATGCCCACGCATTTTTATCTTCTGACCTGATAACGGACATTTTTTTATATATTTGTTTATCTTTCTCTCCGCCTCCTCACCGGAAGACTCCGCTTCCGTTTTTTAAAATATATTTCCTCATCTTCTCCCTGCTTCTTGACCGGAAGACCTCTCTTCCGTTCTCCCTTTTTTTAAAAATATATATCTTTATCATTCTCTTTGTCTTTTTGCCGGAAGATTTCTCTTCCGTTGCACGATATGCAACAGTATACTCTGTAAACGAGGCCCACCACAACGTCACATTTATGGGTTGAACTGAACTCTTTTTGCGAATGATATGTTTCAACATTTCATTTCAGCTCGATAATTATTTTTGTAGAAAAATGTTTTTTTCTACTTCTCATTTCTTGGTTTGGTTTGGTTTGGTTTGTTTTGTTTTACGGCATATCAACCTCAGTGAGTCATTTAATGCCGATAAAGTTTTGAAATAAATCAATTCTTAATGGATAATACATTTTTTTTTATAAATTCATTTTTCTATTTAACCCATAAATTGGACCCTAACAGGTACTACCACTCCGGGTCAGAGTGGACCACGGAACTCTAACAAACAGCCGACAGGGCGGTCTCATATCTTATACACGCATTTTTGAAAATAAAATGGTATGAATACAGAAAATTTGGATGTGTTCGAAAAAAGAATCTTTTTTGAAAACTCAAATTATGCTTTCGACTTGAAAGTTTTTCGGTGACATGTGTGACACCCTACCGGTACGTCCACTAGTATTCATACGTTAAACCGTCGGTCGATTCAGTTTGAAAAGAGATTTATGAGTGCGTAAGCGACAAGCGAACAAGGAAGTGAAGAATCTGTTCAATCCTTATATTTTTTACCCTCATACCAAGAAATATCTGACATTCCTATTACTATGCGTACGATCAGAAAGCAAGCGTGTTGTCGAACCCCCTTCCTTTGAGGTGGCTTCGTGACTGTAAGAGTGCAAACGACACAGTGACCCCATCGTCATGGTAACGATCAGGGTGCACCTCCCCGGCGTCTCCTTGGTTTTCGTGCCAAGAATTCGCGCACGTCCGAAGGAAGATCATAGTTTAACGAACCCGACCTGTGACGAGATGTGTAACCCCTCGCCCCGAGAGGGGACTACCTATTTGTTTATGAGGTATATAGTGTCTTAGCCCATCTTCACCAGTCGACGACCAGGCTCAAGTTTCCGTCTTCACCCATAGACGGCCAATAGAATTAATGAGCATGGAACAGAACTTTGGTCAAACACAAACGGTATATAGCTGTGTAGATCTAAGGCAAGTTTTTGGGCCCCTTGTGTGTCAGGCTTGATTAGTACATTCGGGTGCTTATATATATATATATATATATATATATATATATATATATATTACACCTGCTGATTCTTCTAACTTGTCGTACGCCATTTTTCTGTCTAGTTTAGTTTTTCTCTGTTCTTCATCCTTCTTAATTCTTCTAACTTCTGGGCTGATTCGAGTTGGTCATTGTCTTTGTTGAGATTTTTTGTATATAAGGTGTGTGCCAGATGCCCACTCTTATTTATAGACTCGGCGATAACCATGTGACCAAATTCTTGGCCAATCACTGGCAGTACTCTGCTGCTGATATTGTTATTTATACCGGCTGTTCTGGTCATACCTACGCACAATGTTTTGAACCTTCGTGGACGACGGAACATAGATTATATCACTGGACCTTTGACACTACGTAGGATTCCATAACTCAGACTTATTCACTTACCAAAGGATCTATAGCTCAGGACTTAACTTACTTTAAGTCCATTTTCAACTGCCAGGAATGGCGTCCTAGAAAAATTAAACAGTCTGAACATTATTTAATTAATTAAACAAGACTTGGTTTACTTATCAAGTTTTTTAGCCATATTGATTCACCACGGGAGAACAACTCAAGAGCAATCGTACTCTCTACTGAAAGCTAGGTCAATCTATTCTAACTAAACTAGAACTTTTCTCGTGACGTCTGATATGAGGTCAAGTTTATAGTGGCATCTAAAAGTAATCATTAACTCAACGTTATGGAAAATCGTACCCGCTCGCTTATTAATTTCTTAAAACAGATCTTTACTTAAATTCTAAAACTTTTCGTACGCTCATCAATTTATGAATCATAATTTGTAACAAAATTGCTTAGGGAAGCAGTATTTCAGTTGCTTCAATAATGAATTCATGAGGTTGAGGGGCTTAAGTGATTGTGAACAAAAGCAAGTGGTTAATCATTTGAAATTAAACTGTGTTAGGGGTAAGAGGTTAAACAGATATGGTGAAATAGTATCTTTGAATTCGTAAGACGGTGGTAAAAACAAAAACAACAAAAAAAAAACAATTTCAGAAACAACTACGAAAAAAATGATGTAAATGAATATACCTGAATGGTGATTTATTTATTTTGCTCAAAGCAAGATCTGGATGTTGTTATATCTTCTATTTATATCTTCTTCTAGATCTCTTACTGGTGACTGTTACGTTCTTCTTTAGCAGTCTGAGACTATATCGTCTAGGGGTCGTTTGTGTTGTCTTCCATTAGGATTTATTATTAATATAGGAGGCTAATGTTAGATTCGTGGAAAATGGACTGTATTCGTGTTCAATTCTAGAACGAAGTTGTTGATTTCACATAGAAGCTATTACAGTTGGGAGGTAATGAATCATTATATTCATCCAGCTATGAGTTATCAGTAGTGGCAGACTCTGGGCCTATTATAGACCTTGGTAGGTAACCAGTCTAGAAGAGGGATAATTCTGATTCAAAATTCCTGAGGTCATCGTTGATGGGTTTGTGGAACCCTTGATGCACAATTCTTTCCTATCGACTGTGCAAAAAGTGTGGATGGTCACAACCCAAGCCTTCAACACTATAACAAATGGTGTGAGTGGTTCATTTCATGAACTTCATACTCAAATCGCGGAAAGTCATCATATTAATATAAATAATATAATATTAGTAATATAATATAGATATAATATATGAGTACATCTAATGAGTCAGACAACTTATATTAGCTTTCGCATAAGCTTCTTCGGGCTAAAATCTGAGTCAGATTTAGCCTGAAAGCTTTATCGAAACTTATAGTCATTAATTTCTTTATTATTGGCTTAAACTTAGAGTAACCGGAGCCACTTTTTAACTTATTAGCTTTCTCCTAGGCGGTTATATGAATATATATATTATCTTAATATATATATATACATATAAGTTGTTATTTTTCTTTTGCAATAATAACCAATAGAATGTTATTTTGTATGGTACAGACTATTTGGTCTTTTTTTTTTTCCAAGAATTTTTTTCCTGGTTGATGTTGGGATATATTATTTACCATCAAACTTATTGCTTCGGGAATTTTTTCTCATTGTCCGCAAGGATTAACACAGCTTGGTATATATTATATATAATAATACTTTGTTCATTAATTTTTTATTTTCTTAGTTTCTCCGAGTCGAGTAAACACCGCTCTTTGATATATGTAATAGATAAGTTAATCCATAAAGGTTCCACTTTTCATTCATATTGGCGCGTGGTCAAATGGTTAGAGTCGTAGGAAATGGACTCGATGATCTGAGTCAATTCGTGGCATTTTACATGGCGTAGTACCTTGGGAAGGTATGCTCAATCTCACTTACTCTGGAGAGGATGAGGCAGGGTAGACTGCTTTGCATCGGTTATGAACCAGGTCTAGGTAAAGAAAACGTAGAGAGAATCTAAACCTTCTAAATACCGCTTGAGGAGGGAGAATAGAGGCATTAGGTAGCGCTATCTGCCTGTGCCAGGAGGGTTGTTCAAGTATATATATGGTCAGGCCATAGCCCGATTTATAGGAGGGTCATAAGTTACATGTTCGCAGATCTTAATGGACTAGTTCGACGGATTAGATAGAGTTAAAAGGTTGCCCTATGGTGAGATAGAGTACTGATCTGTTAGAGTACTAGTATTGTAGATGTTTCTATGTTATATATACTAGTGAAGGTATTGATAGAATATGGATGTCTATCAAGTTATGTTTTATATATGATGATAGGTGTTATTGGAAGTTGAAGTATTAGGTCATTATTATTTATGTTGTTTGAGTTTTGTATTTATCATAGAGGTATTATATAAAGCCTTTTTTTTTTGTACACGGTGTAACAAATTTTATTTTATTAACAGCATAAATGTTTATAAAATAGAATAGTATTGACCAAGAATTCGTTTTATTTTAGTTAAACAAATGTTTATTTTAAGGGTGGGATTATGTTAAGGTCCTCCTTGAAAATATTAACGGTCGAGATTTATTTGCATCATGTGTGTATACATTGTGGTATGTATGTATTCAAATTGCTTTTCAAGAATTCGATCTGAAAAGACGTTTGTCAACCATCTGGTATTTTGAAACAGAAAACATATTAGAACATTTTCTTTCATCACTATTTCGATAGGGGATTTTTTTTTTAAATGAATATTTTAAAGACTGAAGAGATAGAAACTTTCAATATGACAAGACTTGTCTTTTTTTGAAGCTTTTAGCGTACAAACAACAATCATTAATATAAAAATGAATAAAAGAAGAAGATAACACTGTGTATCTCTTTTATTATTTATTCAATTACACAAGAACATTTTCTGCCTCTTACAATATACCAGTCAATCTCGAAGTTTCAAGTCAGCAGGAAAAATGAGGTTTTCAATTGTGTATTTACAGTTTGTACTTGAAACGACTTCTTAGTGGTGGAGATCTTGGGGTGGGCAGCCATCGTGTTCTTTAGGGACATCAGATTTGGGGTAACTGTTTGAAAATGGACTGGTGGTTATCATTGGGTTTCTCCAGAAGCAATATAGCATCATATCACACGAGATAATCATGCAGAAATAAGAAGAATTAAAAAAAAGTTTCCAATATCATTTTTTATCGTAAAAAATAAGTTTCCAGTGCATTTTTATATATAAAAATGTATGCATTTTTATAGTAAAAATCATTTCCGAGTTATATAGAAACATTCCAATGCATTTTATATGTAAACTCATTTCAGTGCATTTTATGGTAGAATAGGTAAAAAAATCGTTGTCATAGATTTTTATATGTAAGATCATATTGTCTGCATTTTTATAGTAAATCATTTTCAATGCATTTTTATAGTAAAAATATTTTCCAATGCATTTTATAGTAAAACTTCAATGCTTTTTATATAACATATTTCAATGCTTTGTATAGTAAAATAATTCAATGCATTTTTAATATGTAAATAATTTTCCAGTTGATGCTTTTTATAGTAAATCATTTCCAATGCATTTTTATAGTAAATTGTTGGATTTTATGGCACGTAAACCTTGTTGGGTTATTTTATGCCAAAGAGTTTTATTCTATTCATGCTTGATGGAGTATTAATTATTTTAACACACTTTTTCAAATAATTTTTTCTATTTAAATATAGATGAGATGTTAACAGGTTACCAGTCTAGGTCAGAGAGGATGGGAGTAATGGTGATAAAGGGGGTGACAAAATGGGGTGAAAAAGGGGGAAGAAAAAACAGTCTTCTGAAGATGAAGATACTTCGAAATTGATTAGCATTGCACATATCTTATTTTATTTTATACGCATTGTAATTGCTTCAAAATATAAATAATAATAATAATAAATAATAATAATAATATATATATATATATATATATATATATATATATATATATATATAATAAGACTAATTTAAATAGTCATAATAAAATCATTAGAATGAATTGAAAGAACGTATATTTCCTACTGGTCACTGAATACTGCTTTCCACATTTCTCATATCAAGGGTTCTCTCGAGGAATGGAAGGACCGCGCACGTCTCATGAGCGGTTATACATTATCGACTGAAACAAAGCAAAAATATCACTTGATAATCTTATTATAAGAAGACTGAATTTTGTCTATATCTGTAACCAAAATTGTCAGCTACTCAAGTCAATTCTCTTAAGTTATTTCGTCATATCCACGACATGTTTATTTTTTTTAAACCTCAGTTATTGAAAAAATCGTTTTACCTCATTAATAATGTTGATCATATCTACATACATACTAACAACAAGCAATTGTATTTATATATTCAACAAAAATAGTGGTTTACAGTGTGAACGGAAAGGCATATTGATTTTCAAAATTTTGATTTTGATAAATATTTCCTTGGTATTATTAATTCCAATTGTCTGGTTTTATTTCAATGAATATGAGCAAAAATCTCGGGGATAAATCTTAAAAGAAATCCGTTAACAAGAAGAATTAACTAATTTTAGTCTTTACTTCTCAATTTAACTAGTGTGTTGAATTAGGAAACTTTAGCAATGAAGGACTGGAGTGATGGAAAATGATGGAAGGGTTAGTTTCAAAGTTGTTCTATTTTTCGCTTATACCCTTATAATTATGATTATAATTAATTATAATTCAATAATGAAACTAAATACTAATGAAGATAAAATGATTTGAAACATTATAAGCAATCTGCGCATAGGATCAGCGCAGGTATAAAGGTATAATAATAATAAAAGCTAAATAACACAATTTACCAGAACAGCGACACCAGATGAATTCATATTCATTTTCATGTTTTTAAACTTTTGTTATTAAAAATTGTTTTACCTCATTAATAATGTTGACCATATCTAACATGATATTTATATTTACCGCGTACCCCACTTGTACGGGTCAGGCACAAAGTCCCTATTAACGTGGGACCACCCACAAACCGAAGCTCATGGAGTGGCAGGTGAAAAATTGCGTCGATCCCGTCGGCATTCCCCTCAAGGGGGGCGCCTCAGGCACTGGGCAATAAACCCAGTGCTGCCCCTTTAAATCGAGGGGGAATGTGTTGCCTGGGGGGATGGCCCCCTGGGATCGACGCCGTTAATTATATCAATGGTCCAGAGGCCGAAGCCACTGTTGACCATATCTAACATAGTAATAACATGCAATTGCATTTATATATACTTAAAAAATAGCGGTTTACAGTGTGGACGGGAAGGTTAATTTGCATATTGATAGAAAAAATTGATTTTAATAATAATAATCTTCTATTAATAATAGAGATTAGCTTCCGGTTTTTGTCTGTAACAAAAACTACGTCACTGCTTACGTCACATTACCCAAAATCGTCATAACATTAAAAAAATACACTCCAAAATTTGAACATGCAACATTAGACAGTCCTCATTGTTTTTTAAAACAAGTTTTAATAAATATATAACTGGTATTATATATCTATATATAGTTTGTTTTATTTTAATACATATTTAAAGTTTACATTTCAAATTGTTTTATTTTTTAATCCTTTAATGAATTTGATGATTTTACTTACTTAGGGTACAACTGACATGAATTTTTAACTCAGACAATATGTTTCAAAAATCTATTTTTACATCGCCCGGAGGGTGTTTTTTATTTTGCTAGTAATAATAATTCAGAAGAGTCCTGGCGACCTGAGGAGACTTGCTGTCACTCAGACTCCAGTGAAAGACCATCAGCTAACGCTGATGTGAAAACTCAAAAGGAGTAAATAAATACATTAAAGCTAAATAAGACAATTTTCCATAACAGCGACACCAGATGAACAGTGAGAAATGCGAAAAGATATCTACAATGAATCGTTTTGACACTCTCCTTTCTATGAAGGTTCATTCTCGTAGGTGAGTGACCCGCATGCAATTAGTGTTACAAGTAGAAAGGGAGATAACTCCTCCCAATCATTTGGAAAGGAGGGACTGGCATTTTTGTCGTCTGCTACGAATTTTAAAAGCGAATTAAAAATAATTAAATCTATTATTTAAGGTTAAACTTTGTCTAAATCGATAAGTAGTAGTAACATAATAAGCATTATTAAAAAAAAAAAGAAGAAAAATATCATTACATATGCAGTTTATTTTTGATAGATTTAAAACGATTTGTTTTGGTCAATTTCGACGCGATCCGTCATTCTGTCTATTTTCAATGGTTTTACGCGCCTGTTTACAATTTTTATGTAAAATTCGCGATTGCAAAAAAAATTACCAAAAATCAGGTAATAATCCGATTTTAATGAAATTTTCAGTATTGATTTATCAATTAATGAATTTTATAATGCATCAGTTATTTTATTTCTAAACTTTAATTTAGTATTTTTGCTATAAAAAATTAATATATAAAATTCATTTAAAATGTGAAAAGCCTGATGTTCAGTTTAAAATGTTATATTTTTAGATTTTTATGTAAAATTCGCAAAAAAAATTACCAAAAATCAGGTAATTATCCGATTTTAATGAACTTTTCAGTATGGATTTATCAATTAATGAATTTTATAATGCATCAGTTATTTTATTTCTAAACTTTAATTTAGTATTTTTGCTATGAAAAATTAATATATAAAATTCATTTAAAATATGAAAAGCCTGATGTTCAGTTTAAAATGTTATATTTTTAGATTCTAGAAATAAATATCTATTTAATTCAAACCTTATTTTAGACACATAAAGTAATAAGTTTTGAAGAAAAACTGTATTGAAAATGTAAAATTCTACTTCATACTGATAAGTGCTGATGTCCGAGCGGGTAGGGGCACTGACTGATGAAAATGTTGGGTTTCGCTCCCAGCTGGAGGTAGTCTGCTAAGTCTAGCCACATGAGGAGACGTGATACGGTGTCTATGGATTACTATAATACACACACACACACACACACACACACACACACACACATATATATATATATGGGTATTTGGGCAGCATTTTTTTCATCTATACATCTAGACTTAAATAAAAACAGATCACACACACACACACACACACACATATATATATATATATATATATATATTATATATATATATATATATTATATTGTTTGTGACCTTATTCAGAGTATACAAAGAACAATTATTATTAGAAGAAAAAATTGTCGTTACTTACTGACATATTATTACCAGAGCTCATCATTTCACCGCCCATGGCTGACATAGGGCTTCCGCCATACTGAAAATCAGAAAAAAAATACGGATAAAAATAATTTTTATTGGATTAAATGGATTATCGTTCTGAAGAGAATTTATGATGAAGTTCAATCAGAGAATGATGGCAAAGTGCATTAGACCCCAGGGGATTTACTTCGAAAGGGATAACTTGTAGTTTGTAGTTTGGATTTGAAATAAATTTTTGTGACATCAGTTCTGGAACTTTTCTGACTTACCTCGTATATATTCTATCAGAGATATTTAGCAATCTATAAATGTAGAAAACTATATTGGTTGACCCCTTAAAATTAAAATTTATTATATATATATATATATATATATATATATAATATATATTATATAGTATGAACAAAAAGTAATAAGACAATCAGGAATATTTCTTGTATGTTGTTTATTCTCAACTAGTTTCGACCTTAGGTCATCGTCAGGAGAAAATTTCTTATTTGAAGAAATTGTTTATAGATTTTTTGAAATAGAAGAACTATAAAAATTAAGAACTATAAAATTAAAGTGTTTTTGAGGGTTTGACATGCTATTAAAATCCGGGAGTTGTGTATATGACTATATGTGTATACATATAAATGTATGAGTGTGTTTACATATATGTGTGTGAATGTGAGTGTGTGTATGTATCTCGGTACTGTGATATATATGCTTTTAGTGTTCCTGTATCGCTGTTAAGACCTTTGATGTGAGTGTTTAATCTAATTATCAAATTTAATTCTGTTAGTTTTCTTGATTGAGTGGATGGAAATCCATGATCAATCAAGACACATCTAAAGTTATCTAGATTGTGTGATGGAGTGCTAAAGTGATGTGCGATTTTACTGTGTGGCGATTTGAGTTTTATAGTTGACTTATGGTTATTTATACGTAGTTTAAAAAGTGTTGATGTTTCTCCTACGTACCCACTATTTTTGCATTTTGTGCAGTATATGTAATATTTAATGTTTGCACTGTCGCATGTGAGTTGTAGGGGTTGGATTCTTATGTTATTGTGTGGTATTTGGATTGTGGGTTCCGTGTTTAAGTGAGTGCATATTTGGCACCCATGTTTGTTGCATTTTCGGTTGCCTGTTATAGTGGTGTCGTATAAGTGTTTTTTAGATGATGTGAGGATGTTCCGTAGGTTGGGTGGTTGTCTTTTGGCGTTGATGGAAACTCTACTAAAATAACAACCTAGTTTCTGATATTTATTTCTTGAATACTTCATACAAATGCCCAAACCTGATATATGTACCTCCCACAAACGGAAAATATACCAAAATAATCTCAAATATATATACTTACTAGAAACATACGGAGACTCTTAGACAACACTATGCATATATATTATATATATATATATATATATATATATATATATATGAGTAAAGGATATGAAACAATACAATATGCTGTTAAAGTGAAAAGATTTTATATCATATTCATAGCTAATATTGAACAATATTTCGATTTATAAAAATCATCTTCAGAAATTATAATTCTTTATAATCATCTTCAGAAATTATCATTCTTTATAAATCGAATATTGTTCAATATTAGCTATGAATATGAATATAAATCTTTTCACTTTAACAGCATATTGTGTTGTTTTCATATACTTTTATCTATACTCATACCGTCGGATTAATTTCCTTTCTCTTAACTTATATATATATATATATATATTATATATATATATAATATATATATATATATATATCATTAACTTTGATAGTACAGGCTGATCACATTGTTCGATGTGAGGGGCATTGTCCGCTGTGATTTCTTGCCACAGGGCCAGACGATCAACTCGCATGTCTACAAACAGATACTGTGGTGTTTGCTTCGTTCAGTGCGCTAGAAGAGGCGAGAGATGTGGCCGGACAAATCATGTATGCTTCACAACCTCCTTACTCGCTCGTAATTCTTATTTCCTTTACCCCAACCTCAAGAGGGTCATCAAGGGAACCCGTTTTGAGGATTTGTACGACATCAAAAATGCCATGACGACAGAGCTACGGAGAATCCCGGAAGAATCCTACCAAGAGTGCATGCAAGCGTGGCAGAGAACGAAGGAAAGTGCATTAGACTCCAGTGGGATTACTGTGAAGGGGATAACTTGGAGATTGTAGTTTAGATTTGAAATAATTTTTTTTGTGACACCATTCTTGGAACTTTTCTGACATACCTCGTATTTATCAATATGATACTCATCGGATACGAAATAATTGACTCACCCTGAAGCGTCCGTTCTTCTCATGGAAGTACCTCATATAATCGTGCATGATTTCATAGAGGCAATCACAGATGTAGTCAACCCTGAACATGTCCATGTTGTTCTTGCCGTAGAATCCTAAAAATAAAATAAAAATATGAAAGACATTTTAAAACATCTTAAAAAAAACCCTTAAAACTTGGAAGGAAATATTGATATACGAGCACTTTGATAATTTAATTATTACAACGTTTGATATGATAACTAAAGAGCTATTGCTAAATAGTTCAATTTGTAAAACGTATATTAATCTTGACTAGCAGGACCTGTGGATATACCACAGTATGATAAATTAATTATTACAACAGTTAAAATGTTTACTTAAGAGCTATTGTAATATACTTCAACTTGTAGCTTAGTCGGTAGAGCTCCAGCCGTTTGTAAGCCCCGGAAATTATTTCAAACTAGCAGGACCTGTGGATATACCCAAATATTACAGTATTTATCTGTCTTTTCGTTTTCTTTCATCTTCACCCTGTGATCTGCTGGAACTACAAAATCTACTTGTAGACAAGTTCTCTTTATTATTAATTCCTTTTGAGTTTTCACATCAGCATTAGCTGATGGTCTTTCACTGGAGTCTGAGTAACAGCAAGTATCCTCAGGTCTCCAGGATTCTTCTGAGTATTCTGGCAGATTGCAACAGTGCAGTGTTCTGAATGGTTTCAATCCTTCCTCTGATTTCCAAACTTTCCAAACCCTTTTCCAATCCTTTTGGGACTGTTCCAACTGCACCAACTACAATTGGTATCACTTTCACTTTCATATTAAATAACTTTTTCAGTTCTCTGGCAAGGTCCAGATATTTGTCTATTTTTTCATTTTCCTTTAACTTCACCCTGTGATCTGCTGGCACTGCAAAATCCACCAGTTGACAAGTTCTTTCTTTTTTGTTTATCAATACTAGGTCTGGCCTTCTTGCTGGGATAATATTATTATTATTATTATTTACTCCTTTTGAGTTTTCACATCAGCATTAGCTGATGGTCTTTCACTGGAGTCTGAGTAACAGCAAGTCTCCTCAGGTCTCCAGGACTCTTCTGAGTATTCTGGCAGATTGCAGCAGTGCAGTGTTTTGAATGGTTTCAATCCTTCCTTTGATATCCAAACTTTCCAAACCCTTTTCCAATCCTTTTGGGACTGTTCCAAGTGCACCAACTACAATTGGTATCACTTTCACTTTCATATTCCATAACTTTTTCAGTTCTCTGGCAAGGTCCAGATATTTTTCAATTTTTTCATTTTCCTTTAGCTTCACCCTGTGATCTGCTGGCACTACAAAATCAACCAGTTGACAAGTTCTTTCTTTTTTGTTTATCAACACCAGGTCTGGTCTTCTTGCTGGGATAAGGTAATCTGTTTTTATTTCAAAGTCCCAGAGAATTTTATGCGTTTCGTTCTCAAGAACAGATTCTGGTTTATGGATATACCATTTTGTTGTGTGGTCAAAATTTAATTTTTTGCATAATTCCCAGTGAATCACCTTCCCAACCCAGTCGTGTCTAGTTTTGTATTCTCGTTGTGCTAGTTTGCTACATTCGCAGAGTATATGGTTTACAGTCTCATCTCTATTACCGCAAATTATTATTATTATTATTATTATTATTAGCAAATATATGCACCCTCCGGGTGCAAGTATTTAAGTTTTGATATAATAAAATATCATATTAAATTAGAAAGGCTAATGAAACTGACTAAGAATGCAGATAAAAAGATCTGCAACAGAGGGGGTATAATCGAAAAATAGAACAACTTTGAAACTAACTATTCCATCATTTTCTATTACTCCCCTCTTTCATTGGTAAATTTTCCTAATTTAACTATTTAGTTAAAATAGGAAGTAATGGATAATATTACAGTTATTTCTTCTTGTAAATAAATTACTTTTAAGATTTATCCACGAGATTTTTGTTTATATTTCTTAAGATAAAACCAAACAATTAGAAATCAACAATACCAAGCACATATTTATTAAAATCAAATTCTAAATATCAATATGCAAATTAGCCTTCTCGTTCACACTGTAAACCGCTATTTTGTTGTATATATAAATACAATTGCATGTTATTAGTACGTAGATATGGTCAACAGTATTAATAATGTAAAATAATTTTATTAATAATTGAGGTTTAGATAAAAATAAAATCATGGAGAATGTGATGTCAATTACTAAGGGAATTGTGACTTGGGTAGGAATATAGTTTCGGTTACAGACAGAAAAACACACAATCTCCATTATAATAAGATTATTATTATTATTATTATTATTATTTATTCAGGCTGTTGCTCTGGCAGGGGATTGTGCGGTCCATTTTTATCTCCCTTCCTTCGAACAACATCATGTAGATATGCCGTCGCTTACGTGATTGACCTCTCATCAAGATACAGAAAGAAGAAAATTATCATACTATAGTATATCCACAGGTCCTGCTAGTTATTATCATTTATAATGAGGCTGTCGCTCTGGTAGGAAGGAATTGGGCGGTCTGTTTGTATCTTACTTTCTACAAAGGTCACGATTTAGTCTACGGGATTGACCTCAAGCGTGTCGGAACCATTGTGGATACCCTTTCTTGCACGATCTACTTTTCATCTGGTGTCGCTGTTCTGGAAATATACGGTTATTTAGCTTGTACGACCTTGGAACCAGGCTATACCAAGTAAAGAGCTAGACGTGATGCATCTAGAGCAGTGTTTTTCAACCTTTTTCATCTCATGGCACAGGTAGCTGGGCAATAAATTGATCGAGGTATACCATAAGTATATAGTGGAATAAAATGTATACATTTTCACAAAGAAATTACTTAAGTAGAAATAACAGTTTCTAAGAGAATGTTTTTCATCCGGTGTGCAAAAACATTAAATCTATTAATAATGGAGATTCGCTTCCGGTTTTTGTCTGTAACAAAAACTGCGTCACTGCTTACGTCACATTACCCAACAAATAATCCAACGTCATAACATAAGAAATATACTCAAAATGTGAGCATGCAACGTTAGACAATCCTCATTGTTTCAATGAATAGATGCCCGGCGTTATATATTTATAAGACTCTCTCGTCGATTTTCGACGCATGAGGGTTCATACACACAATGAACACCCACACAGTGATTTGTTTATAGTGGTGAAGGCTTGTGTTGGACCATCCACACTTTTTGGCACAGTCGATAGGAAAGAATTGGTGCATCAAGGGTTGCCACAAACCCGATCAATGATCGACCTCAGGAATTTTGAATTCAGAGTTATCCTCTCCTAGACTGGTTACCTACCCAAGTCTGAAGAGCCCAGTCTGCCTACTATTTAACCCATAGCTGGAGGGAGAATATATGGATTCATACCTTTCCCAAGGGTATTAGCGCTATGTGAATTGCCAACAGCTTCATCTAGGAATTGAACTCGAATTAAAGAGTCCATTTTCCACGACTCTAACCACTAGCCCACGCGCAACGTTAGACAATCCTCATTGTTTCAATAAATAGATGCCCGACGTCACATTACCCAACACATAATCCAACGTCATAACAGAATAAATATACTCAAAATGTGAGCATTCAACGTTAGACAATTTCCGTGTCTTCTTCAATAAATAGATGCCCGGCGTTATATATTTATATATAGATTGTTTTATTCTAATATAATATTTAAAGTTATCGGAACTGTTTCCATTTTAAATTGTCTTTCTTTCTTTCTTTCTTTTTTTACCCCTTTAATAAATTTGACGATTTTACATACTTATGGTACACACTCTATGACAGTGAATTTTCAGCTCCCATCCCCTCAGGCAATATTTCGGAGGGTGTTTTTTTTATTTTGCTAGTTAAAATAATAAAACAAAATATATATAAAAGTAAAATATCTAAATGTTAAAGTAAAATAAGAAAAATATTAAATAGAGTAAGAATATAAATTTTCACAAAAAATTAATCATATAAAATAAAAATTCCTGGTTCAAAGACAGAGTTAAAAAAAACAAACTCTGTTCTAAGAATACAAACAATATTTAATTAAAAAAAAAAAATTAATTAAAAAAAATATTAAAGTAATTAGCAAAATAAAAAACGTCCCCCAGGCGATGTAAAAATATATTTTTAAAACATATTGCCTGAGGGGTGGGAGTTAAAAATTCAACGTCAGCGAGTTTGTACCCTAAGTAAAATCATCAAATTCATTAAAGGATTAAAAAAATAAAACAATTTGAAATGTAAACTTTAAATATATATTAAAATAAAACAAACTATGTATAGATATATAATACCAGTCATGTATTTATTAAAACTTGTTTTAAAAAACAATGAGGACTGTCTAATTTTGCATGTTCAAATTTTGAGTGTATTTATTCTATGTTATGACGATTTGGGGTAATTTGACGTAAGCAGTGACGTAGTTTTTGTTACAGACAAAACCGGAAGCGAAATCTCCATTATTAATAGATAGAATAAAAATATAAGAAGATGATCAACCGTCCTCAACACCCACTGTACACCCACGGTAGCTTCACGGTACACTAGTGTACTGTGGCACACCGGTTGAACATTTTTACACTATTTTTGTTCGAAATTGGAACAAGGATATACCAATAATAATAATAATAATAATAATAATAATGATAATAATAATAATAAGAAAAATTATATAAAAGCGAAAATTGATAAGACCCAACAAAATAGTAAATGTAGACTTTGTGGTAATAGAGATGAGACTGTAAACCATATACTCTGCGAATGTAGCAAACCAGCACAACGAGAGTACAAAACTAGACACAACTGGGTTGGGAAGGTGATCCACTGGGAATTATGCAAAAAATTAAATTTTGACCACACAACAAAAGGGTACATGCATAAACCAGAATCTGTTCTTGAGAACGAAACACATAAAATTCTCTGGGACCTTGAAATAAAAACGGATCACCTTATCCCAGAAAGAAGACCAGACCTAGTGTTGATAAACAAAAAAGAAAGAACTTGTCAACTGGTGGATTTTGCAGTGCCAGCAGATCACAGGGTGAAGCTAAAGGAAAATGTAAAAATGGACAAATATCTGGACCTTGCCAGAGAACTGAAAAAGTTATGGAACATGAAAGTAAAATGATACCAATTGTGGTAACACTGTCCCAAAAGGATTAGAAAAGTGTTTGGAAAGTTTGGATATCAAAGGAAGGAGTGAAACCATTCAGAACACTGCACTGCTGCAATCTGTCAGAATACTCAGAAAAGTCCTGGAGACCTGAGGAGACTTGCTGTCATTCAGACTCCAGTGAAAGACCATCAGCTAACACTGGTATGAAAACTCAAAAGGAGTGAATAATAATAATAATGATAATAAATTGTATGGCTACAGCTATATTGTAATAGTGTTTAATTCTAATTTTAACCGTAATATTAATTTTTACTTAATTTTTCAATTATAGTAAATATAATTATAATTTGTATTTAAGTGTAACGGTGATGATGTGGTGGGTGTTATGATAATAATGATAATGATAGTAAATAATGATTATAAGTCACTATAATTACCATTATATATATATATATATATATATATATATATATATATATATATATATATATATGGTGATTGCCACTTCTTCGCAGAAGAAAGCCATTTTTACAAGTGATTCGGTTGTGAGCATGCGGAGGGCCCAAATTTGTTTTTTTTATGTTCCCTGTCACATTTGGTCCCTTTCTCAGCTTCCTCTCGTCTGCGATCATACGTGACTGAGAAGCCCAGCCCTTGACAGGCAGGGCCCTGCCACACAGGTCACATATATGGTCAGTCCTTACTGTAGGAAATGTATACGTCCCGTCCGTCATGATCCGCTTCAGGATGGGGTGCTCGAGTTGACTTGTCGGAATTTATCGCAGGGGAAAACCCCAGCTACCGGTAGTCCCGAATGTCCGGCTGACGGGTAACAAAAGTAATATTCAATGAGCAATGCACCTCAAATACACCAAAATTAAGAAGTAGAATACCTCACTAAATGTAAAAAATAGCACACACTTTATTTTCACAACATCAAAAGAAAAATAACACACACAAAAAAAGACAAGAAGCAAGAAGACCTAGAAGCGATGTTTTCAGGTCTTGGTATTGCCTTGAATAGGGAGCTACTTTTCAATGTATATATTAGCTACTGGCCAAATGAGCCTAAAATGCGTTTTTGACAAAATGACTTTAGCCCTTTAATTTTGACCCCCTTATGTTGGGGGCGTAAAATGTTTTGCGAGTTGGTCATTTTCAATACTAATTACAGTATAAATAATGAGATAAAAGACCGAACTTATGAATAGAAACAACAAAAATTTACGGTGGCTTTTCTATGAGAAAATAAGTACCGAAAATTGAAAAATAAAATGTAAAAGATTAATAAATAATTAATTTGTTGGAGATTTCTTTTTTACTCATTTCGATAATTATTTAATTGGCTATTATCTTATAAAAGAAAAAAAATATACATTGATATTTTTTATGTGTGTCTAAAATAAGGTTTGCATTAAGTAGATATTTATTTTTAGAATCTAAAAATATAACATTTTAAATTTAACATCAGGCTTTTCACATTTTAAATGAATTTTATATATTAATTTTTCATAGCAAAAATACTAAATTAAAGTTTTGAAATAAAATAAATGATGCATTATAAAATTCATTAATTGATAAATCAATTTTTGCAATCGCGAATGTTATATTAAAATTGTAAACAAGCGCGTAAAACCATTGAAAAATAGACAAAATATCGAAATTGACCAAAACAAATCGTTTTAAATGTATTAAAAATAAACTGCATATGTAATGATATTTTTTTTTTATTAATGATGATTATAATGTTACTACTTATCGATTTTGACAAAGTTTGACCTTAAATAATAGATTTAATTAATTTTTAATTCGCTTTTAAAATTCGTAGCAGATGACAAAATTGCCAGTGCCTAGTGTATATTGTCTGACGTCAAACCCAAGTTCAGTAAGAAACACCCAAAGCGGAAAACAACTTACCAAATTCTCTGGCCAAGTACCTGGCAATGGCCATGGTCTCAGGCATCTTGTTCCTGCCATCAATATCCAACACGGGGACACTGTAGCTGGGCATATCTGAAATGTAAAGAAATATCTATCTAAAGGGCAGTTGTATGTATGTATGTCCGAATGTAATCTATACATATATAAAGGGCAGTTGTGTGTATGTATGCCCGAAGGTAATCTATACATATATAAAGGGCAGTTGTGTGTATGTATGTCCGAAGGTAATCTATACATATAAAGGGCAGTTGTTGTGTATGTATGTCCGAATGTAATCTATACATATATAAAGGGTAGTTATGTGTATGTATGTCCGGATGAAATCTATACATATATAAAGGGCAGTTGTGTGTATGTATGTCCGAATGTAATCTATACATATATAAAGGGCAGTTGTGTGTATGTATGTCCGAATGTAATCTATACATATATAAAGGGCAGTTGTGTGTATGTATGTCCGAATGTAATCTATACATATATAAAGGGCAGTTGTATGTATGTATGTCCGAATGTAATCTATACATATATAAAGGGAAGTTGTATGTATGTATGTATGTCCGAAGAACTCGCGGTGGGGTTCCAGTGGCTTCGGCCCTGGATCTTTACAAGTTAATAGCGTCGATCCCAGGAGGCTATCCCCTAGGCAATACCTGCCCCCTTAATTCAAAGGGGCTGGGCTGGGTTTATTGCCCAGCGCCTGAGGAGCCCCATTGAGGGGGAATGCCGATGGGATCGACGCAATTTTTTTCCACCTGCCACCCATGAGTCTCGGCTTGTGGGTGGTCCCACATGTAAACGAGACCTTGTGTCCAACCCATACAAGTGGGGTATGAGGTAAATAAATGTATGTATGTCCGAAGGAAATTACGAAAATAAAAAAAAATAACGTCAAAGCAAATATATATACACATTAAATATCCCGAGGGCTTGGTTTTTGAGCAAAAATAATAGAAGTTTGATTTATATTCATGAAGATAATTAAAAAAATAAAATCTAAATGATAACAGCATGGATTTTTTTTCATCTAATATTTTAGATAGTAGACATTAACATTTCTTTTCAGAATAGCTGTGTTAGGATTGTCTGCCCTTTTGCCTGGAAGAGTTATCTTCCCGCTGGGTTTCCGTGCCGACCACCAGGGAAGTCCGGTATTTAAGCGCGAGGTTCAAACTTTTCTGCCTCTTTCGGTGCTTCTTCTCAACGAACTCACATGGGCTAGACACTGTATACCCCTTTCTCGGTGGGGGGCAGAAGCCCCCACAGTCACAAGTAAGTGAATTATACGGCATGGACTATCCTTGGTCCTATATCTTTAACTCCTACATTTTATATGTACATTTAGGTATCTCTTTTATACCTAAATATTGTATTTCCATTCATGAATGTATCCTTTTATTATATCTTATTTGTATCTTGTATTTCATGTTATATATTGTTCCACGTGCCTCTAATAAAGTCCATCTTGTTATATGTTTAACACCCTGGTCGGTGTTTGTTCGTTTCAACAAGTTATAACATTATTATAACCTTGAATCTTACAGCTGGATCAATGAAATATCTATTTTTTACATAGGGATTTAAATGGGACATCCCACGAGGATTGAACTCACGATTAAGTAATAATGGATCTTCAGGACTAACATAAAAAAAAATCATCCTCTACCGAGACGACGCCGGGTAACCGCTGCTAGTACATATATAAAGGGCAGTTGTGTGTATGTATGTATGTATGTCCGGAGGAAATTACGAAAATAAAAGAGTTAACAACAAAATAAATATATATACACATTACATATCACCAGGGCTTGGTTTTTGTGAAAAAATAACGAAGATTTCATTCATATTCGTGAAGATAATTAAACATTAGAATTTGAATAGTAAGAGAAATGAAAGGGCAGTTGTGTGTATGTATGTCCGGAGGAAATTACGAAAATAAAACAGTTAACAACAAAATAAATATACACACATGTTCACTATCACCAGAGCTTGCTTTTAGTGCAAAAATAATTAAGATTTTATTCATATATGGGATGGTATTTGAATATTAAGAGAAGGGAAAGTCATTGGTTGCGTTCGTGATTAAAACATTAATCACTTATGTAAGACCAAAACAATCAAAGGACTTTTTATATACCCCTTCTACCCAGGCAACGCCGGGTAGCCACTTCTAGTAATGAATATTCGTCACAGGTATCTTGTTGGTTGATTGGTCGGATTTTACAGCATGTCAACCATTGTTGGGTTATTTTATGCCGAAGACGGTTCTGTTTTATTACTTCTTATTGGGTAGTCAATTTCTTTCAAACTCCATTTTTTAAAACTACATTTTTAAAAAGATCTATGGGGTCCTAACACGTAATACCATTCCGGGTCATGGTGGACCTGGGAGTAATTGCAACGAAGGGGTACTCCACAATTCCCAGAACCAGGATGTTGGTGAGAGAGAGAGAGAGAGAGAGACAGACAGACAGACAGACAGACAGACAGACAGTGTTAAGGGAATCCGTACTATCAGCACGACTTGAATAAGGATGATGAATAACTTCAAACATTTATCCATCCTTAGTTGTACGGCATACACATCCTATCTCAATTTTCGCCCATTTTCATATCCATTTTCATATCTCTAAATCGCAAAGAGAATCAGAAATTTAAAAAAACAAAAAACAAAAAACAAAAAAACAAAACAAACAAACAAAAATCCTTACCATTCCTGTATTTGTCCCATTCATTGAATTCTAACTACAGGTACGTTCATAATTTAAAAGCTGTTCATGAATAATAATAACATCGGAGATATTTAACTATTTATATTCCATTAGGAAGCGTGTGGTGTAATGGTTAAAGTCATTAACAGAGTTTAACAGGTTTGAATTCAGAGTTTTCTTTCTCCTAGACTGGTCACCTAACCAAGGTTAAAGAGCCCAGTCTGCCCTACTATTTACCCATAGCTGGAAGGAGAGTAGCTGGATTCATACCTTTCCCAAGGGTATTAGCACTATCTAAACTGTAGCTTTGTCCACAATTTGCACTCTGGTCGACGAGTCCATTTCCTATGACTCTAATCATTAGACTACACGCCTCCAAATGTGAATTAACTGACAATATGCCATTGAGCTATGTGTGGACACTGGGTGTAGCAACAGGAACCATTGCTGATAGGAAATGATGGTTAGAGAGACGGACAGACAGGCAGACAGACAGACAGAAAAGAGAGAGAGTGTGTGTGAGTGAGAGACAGAGACAGAGTGACAAAGAGAGAGAGAGAGAGAGAAAGAGAGAGAAAGAGAGAGAGACAGAGACAGAGACAGAGAGACAAAGTGAGAGTGGAGAGAAAGTAAATGTAATCCGTACTATCAGCACGAACTGAATGGTGATGAGGAATTAGCTCACAAATTTATCGTAATACAATCTTTGGCCAAATTCATCCCTTTGTAAATATTTGAATCACGAAAATCCCCAAGATAATCAGAAATTAAAAAACAGAAAAGAATTCCTTACCATTCCTGTATTTGTCCCATTCGTTGAATTCGAACCTTTTATCATTGAATTGAACGCCAGCAGCGGCGAACATCATACGTATGATCTCGGCAGAGTGTAGATAGGCATAGCCACAAAAGGACAGTCTTGTTTGTTTGAAAATCTTATCAATTTGGACAGATTTTCATTGGTCGACCAGAAAAAAAATTACATCTATCAGCTATGATGGGACACTGGATATCGCACCAGGAGACATTGACGATAAGAAGTGATGGTGATAGAGAGAGAGAGAGAGAGAGAGAGAGAGAGAGAGAGAGAGAGAGAGAGAGAGAAGAGAGGGGGGGGGGCAGACAGACAGAGTAAAGGGAATCCGTACTATCAGTTCGCCCTATTTACCAATTTTTAAATCTCTAAATCGCAAAGAGAATCAGAAAGAAAGAAAAAAAGATTTAAAAAATCCTTACCATTTCTGTATTTGTCCCATTCGTGAATGAATCAAGGGAATCCGTACTATCAGCACGAATTAAATTCTGATGATGTATAACTTGAGAAATGTATCTATCCTTACACGCATAGCATACATATCGTACCACAATCCTTCGTCCTATTTATCCATTTTTAAATCTTTAAACCCCCTAGTGAATCAGAAAAAAAAAACAAAAAAAACCAGAAACAAAAAAAAAAATCCTTACCATTCCTGTATTTGTCCCATTCGTTGAATTCGAACCTCTTATCGTTGAACTGAACGCCAGCAGCGGCGAACATCATACGAAGGATCTCGGCACGTCCGCGGCCATTGAAGTAGTACAGAGTGTAGTTGGGCATTCTGATGTTAGAAGACAGAAGTCAGAATTAACGACAAGATCTTTGGTTATCAGGCGAAATCTATCAAATTCCTTCCGATTTAAAAAAGAATCCTGTGGTCACCAAGCTTATATAGATCAAGGGTGACTCACCCCCAAAAAAATGAGTTGGTAAGAGCCAGCGACAGTCATGAGGAAGGGAGTGGGCGTTGAGGGCGAGTCCAAGTTAAGCGAAATGCACTTCAATTTCTCGTTGCGCACTCCAATTCCAAGATCAGTCCATTTCCAGAGATAATTTGATTTTTTTTAATCGCAGCCGGAAGTCACGTGATTTATTATGGGTCAAAGTCGATGCGAATCTAACTCAGATAATTCCAACAATTTTTGTAATTTCTTTTCAAAACAGTTTCAACTTCACTTGACCTCAGGCCATGAATTTAAAGGATTGTGTAGCGCCAAGCCGATAAATAGGAACCTTTGATTTCGTTTGGTTTCTGTGTTTAATGGCACATGAAAGCCATCACACGATGTAGGACATGGACTCGTCGACCTGAGTTCAAATCCTAGACGAGGCTTGTCCCATTTCAGAAAGCGCTAATACCCTTGGGAAAGGTATGAATCAAACTATTCTCCCTCCAGCTATGGGTAAATAGTAAGACAGACTCTACTCTTTAACCAGTCTAGGAGCAGGAAAACTCAAAATTCAAACCTGTTACACTCTGCTTAAAATTTACATTGTGTCACATCCTGTCTGTGCGGAGGGGTTGGTATATATATATATATATATATATATATATATATATATATATAGAGAGAGAGAGAGAGAGTAAACTATAGACACGTGTTTCGAGGTATCACCTCTCATCAATATAGTTATAGCATTTTTAGCAGCTACCTCTGCCTGGGTTCGAGACGCGAACGAACTTACGCTCACCAAACCTCTTACCCATACAGCCACAGTCAGCTGCCACGTATAGCAGGCTATTTAATCGCTACATTTCTAAGCGGAAATAAACTTCACCTAGAAGTCTCAAACTTTGTAAACAAAGTGAGATTTAGCTGAACGTCGAATACGGTAAATTTGCAATTAAATCTCTCCTAAATAAAGTGCTCAACCGAAATCGGGAGCGTATAATAGAGTAAACTATAGACACGTGTTTCGAGGTATCACCTCTCATCAGTGAAGTTATACCATTTTAGCAGCTACCTGTGGCTGGTTTCGAGACCCGAACGAACTTACGCTCGCCAAACCTCTTACCCTTCCTTGTAGAAGAATACAAGTGGAACTATTTAACCCATAGCTGGTTGTATGAGGAGGTTTATACATTTCCAAGGGCATTTGATTCACCTGCCTAATCCAAAAGTGCTCAATATATAATAAGCATAGAGCAATAATTATAGTAGTAATATTAATAGTGGAAAAGAGTCTACATGGGTCTACCATGATTTCGATCTAAATCCCTGGTTTTCAACCTTTTTTAACCCATGGACCCCCTTCCTTTTGATTTTTTATGGGCCCCTTCTAGTTAAATTTGAATTTAAAATGTATTTTTCTCTCTACTGGATTGCTCTAAAAATTCATAGCTACATAAATATTTCCACTTTTAGTATTTTAATATGACGTAAGCAATGTAAGTAAAGTCGTCGGGGTGGCCTAAAGTATTATAGTATTAACCGATTATTTTCGTTTTGGTACGACTATCTGGATCTTTTCTTTTTTCATTTTTTTTTGCCAGGTGAAGTTTGGTAGTATATTTTTACAACCAAACTATTTGCCAGGTTTTTTCTTACCGCAAAAGTTTACCAATAAGCTTAATGTGAATTAAGCAGAGACATAGTTTCGGTTAAGACAAATTAAGACCAAATCTCCATTATTGATAGATTTTGTATTCACAATAATTTCCTGTGAACTGGGAGTGAGCGAAAAGTTTTGCAATATATTGGCTGATTGGTTGGTTGGTTGGGTTTTTATGTCATGTCAACCCTCATTGGGTTATTTTATACCAAATACATTGTTTTATTAATTTCTTGATGGTAACTGAACATTTTTTAAAACTTAATTTTTAAAAAAATATTCATTTTTTTTACCTGATTATCTTGTATTTAGATGGGACCCTAACATATACTACCACTCCGGATCAGTGGACCTGAAAGCAATGTGGATGAAGGGGTACTCCACATTCTCCAGATCCCCAGAATAATAGCTCGTGGAAACACATGGCCTAGTGGATAAGGTAGTTAGGTTAAGACAGTTCTAAGTGACAGTTATCTCTGGATTCCGGGTTCAGCCCTGAGTAGAGGCAGTAACATAGAAAAATAATTAACACAACTCCTACCCCAGCTATGGTTAGCAGAATGAGAACAGGATACCCCCATGGACTAAATAAAGCGTTAGGTTCAAAGTTCCGTGATGGCTCCCGATTACGACAAGAAAGTTCCCGAGTTCGAAAAGAAGGTTCCCGAGTCCGAGAAGGTCCCGAGTCCGAATTTCAGAGAAATACCTGAAGAAGGTCGGAGGGCATATCGGCCGAAACGTTGTACAAATAACAATAAAGATGAGGACAATAGTCCGAATAACGCAGATAATACTAGTGAAAACAGTTGATTTAATTGTAATTATGTTTTAGATGTTTAATATTACTAATTTTTTATGTTGAGAGGATAAATGGAAAAAACATAAATATATTTGAATGGATGAAATTTAATTTGATAAATGCTGACACGTGTTTCAACGAGAAAATATTTAGATATAAAGCATTCTAATTACAAATTATTTTAAAAGTAAAATTTAATTAAAATTTAATTAAAAAAAGTTGTCGGGGTGGAATAAAGTCGGTATCAGCCAATCAGCGAGGGAGTCTATCCTTTTTCACTAGCGCTAGACCAAGGAGATTGTTTTAGCGTCTGATGTGGAGCACCACACCTACTATCAGCTCCTTGCTTTATCTCCCCTAGCCTTTCCTTGAAAGGCAGGAAAGGTTTTGTGTCGGACTTTTCTTTGGCTTTGATGAGCTGCCGACCAAGGCTAAGAAGCCCCGTCAAACCCATTTGGGGATTTATGCGAGTAGTAAGTACCCCAATCCTACAACTATCAGTGTTCCTGAGAAATGAAATGAGATTAGGGATACGGTATATTTTGCATTTGAGCCAATCTATTAGTTACAATATAAAAAAGGGGATAGACTCCCTCACGGTTAGAATGATACCATCAATAGACAACTCTGCCAACTTTTACTCTATATCAATTAATTTCACAATCATTTTAAACATTGTGTGAAACAGATCTATTGTAGTCATTGGCGCGACCCAAACAAATATGCCTACTTCCAGTTATATTGGAAAAGGACGTAAATGTTGATAAGTACGCGTCCTGCGTCTCTGGTGCACAAAAATCTAAAAGGACGCAGTAAAATCGTATCCATGCAACTAAGTATTTTTAAAATTTTTTCTTCCCTTAATATTTGAAGCTAATTGTAAATACATTACAATAATTTCTTAGAAATGATGGTTTGGTTTGGTTTGTTTTGTTTTACGGCATATCAACCTCGGTGGGTGATTTAATGCCGACAAAGTTGTGAAATAAATTCATTCTTAATGCATAATACAATTTTGTTTATCAACTCATGTTTTTCTATTCAACACATAGATGGGACTCTAACAGGTAATACCACTCCGGGTCAGAGTGGACCAGGGAGCAATGGTGATGAAGGGGTGCTCCACATTCCCCAAACCTCCAGAACTGGAACATCAGATAGAGTTTAACGTCATTCCCAGTACATGTAGACCCTCAGTCACCACTATAGGGTTGGGAAAATCATATCGGTGCTAGGGCTTGATGTGACCAGCCGATTGATCGGAGGGGGCCTCTCCGACCGCCCGTCTAGCCCAAGTTAGGGTCAAAGTGAAGTATTACAAGTCATGAACTGCTCATCAACCTGGGCTCTATCCTTAAGCATCACGGGTCTCCACCCACGGCCAACAGGTGGCCTCATTGGGGAAGTCTTACCCCTCTGCAGAGGTGCAGTCGGTGCATTCTAACGCCCCAGACGACAGGGCGGTTTAGAAATGAATTACGCAGGATAGGTTACAAGGTAGGAGTTAGATGGCTGTATTTGAGATCGATAAATTTTCCCGGGGTCTCAAAGCATCACTGATAATTGAAACGAGGGGTACTTTGCACTCTCCCCTCACCCCAGTAGTGTAGCCTCACCACCGCATGCAGTTTAGTGTCGCAGCCAGGACAACTTTTAATTACGTTGACAATCTTATAATTCGAACAGGAGTTTTCCTTCTCCTAGACTGGTTGCCTAACTATTTATATATAGTGAAATAAATGACTAATTAGGACTGAGCCTATTCTAGTAGTGACTACGCCAACAGGAGTTTAACAAGTTTGAATTCAGAGTTTTCCTTCTCCTAGACTGGTTGCCTAACTATTTATATATAGTGAAATAAATGACTAATTAGGACTGAGCCTATTCTAGTAGTGACCACCCAAAGCGGAGTTTAACAGGTTTGAATTCAGAGTTTTCCTTCTCCTAGATTGGTTGCCTAACCAAGTTTAAAGAGCCCAGTCTGCCCTACAATTTACCCATAGCTGGAGGGAGAGTAGTTGGATTCATACCTTTCCCAAAGGTATTAGCGCTATGTAAACTGTAGCTTAGTACAGGATTTGAACTCGGGTAGTTAGTCCATTTCCTATGACTCTATATTACACCAACTGTCCGGCCAACACCGGGGGTCCAGTGAGCTTCGACCGCTGGACCTGCTGAGTAAATTAATACCGTTGGTAACACCTGTCCCCACCTGTCCCCTTGATTGAAAGGGGCAGGGCTTGGTTTATTGCACAGTGCCTGAGGCGCCCCCGTGAGGGGGAATGCCGACAAGATCAACACAATTTTTCACCCGCCACCCATGAGATCCCACGTTAATAGGCCTGGTGCCTAACCCGTACAAGTTGAGGTACGAGTAAATACTCCTCCAACGATATACCCACGGACTCCCAACAGGACGCTAATTTAAACTAACATAGAAATAATAAATTAACACAGCTTAAAACACCTGTACCCAAGCTATGCGTTAGCGGAATGAGAACAATATATATCACATGGACTGAATAAAGGGTTAGGTTCAAAGTTTCGGTGAACGGTTTCCTGATTCCATTGACCAAGGAAGGTTCCAGCTCCGACAGAAATACTTAAGAAGGCTGGATTTGGCACTTCCGCGCTCAAAATGTTGTACAGATAACAAATGAAGCATGAGCGACATAGTCTCAAATAAGACTAATTATCAGCCTTCTATTAATAAAATTAAGAGAAGTGTAGTCTGAGATAACAATTAAAGAGAGGGCAATAGTCCGAATAATCCAAATAATAACCTAATATCAAGCTCTCATTCTAAAAAATTCAGAGAAATAGTGTAGGTAACAATAAAGCATGAGGACAATAGTCCCGAATAATCCAAATAATTACTAATTATCAAGCTTCATCGTCAAAAATTCTGAGGAAATAGTATCTGAAAATCAAGTCATTTTGATAAACAAAGGACTCGGAGTAGCTTACAGTACCTGCTGTTACTTAAGTAGTCACCCAATTAAGTATTGAACAGGCTTATTGTTGCTTAACTTTGGTGAGGTAGCAAGAACCTGTACTTTCAGTGTGATTTGACTAATTTCCCCCATGGTGCAGCTGCAAAAGCTGCTTAGGTTTCCTGAAGGTGAATTCCAATGGCACCAGGTTATAACCCTTAACCCTTTTAGATGAGAGAGCAGAAGCTGCTCCTTGGAGTGGGCCCCCTTACTCAGAACTGTTGATTGTGAATATAAGAGATAGCAAGGAAGGTCTGCAAAAACTCACATTGGCAATTTCTGAATCCACAGAAGGAAAGAGGAAAGGAAAGAAAGAGGAAAGGAAAGGAAAGGAAAGGAAGTAAGGGTAGCCTCACTACCGGATGCAGCCAGGACAACTTTTAATTACTTTGACAATCTTAATTCTTTAATGAGTCTTAATTAGCCGCCAATGTGCACAATTGTCCGATTCATTGTACTTTTTTCCGTGGCAAACAGCATGCATTTAAATTCAATGTCACCGTGTTCATTTCTTACGATGATAACCATTACATGACGGGCTCCTCCACTTATTTGTACCCGCCCTGTGGCTGGGGCGTTAGAATACACCGACTTCACCTCTGCAGAGGGTTAAGACTCCCCCCGCCCCCAATGGAGCCACCTTTGTTTTCATACCTGTCAAATATCTCTTCAACATCATTTTTCTTTATTTTTTCTTTCCTTCCGAATCCAAAACATAAATCATAAATTACAAACTATTAAAATAATTGCTTGAGATCCCTAATTATTTTACACTATTTCCAATACTGATTTTACCAGCGACTTTTTTCCAAGTGCGATATTACCCAAATGAACGGCCGACTCTGAATTATCAGGTGATCCATGTTGAGTCAAGACCAAGTAAAAAAAAAAAAGAAAAGAAATCTTATTATAATTGGAGATTGTATGTTTTTCTGTCTGTAACCGAAAACTATATTACTATACAAATCACAATTCCCTTTGTTATCTGCATCCCATTCTCCATGATTTTATTTTATTTAAACCTCAATTATTAATAAAATTGTTTTACATCATTAGGGACTGTTAACCATATCTACATGATATTTTTCCAGCGTACCCACTTGTACGGGTCAGGCCACAAGGCCCTATTTATGTGGGACCACCCACAAGCGAGACTCATGGGGTGGCGGCGCCGTTGAAAAAATTGCGTCGATCCCAGTCGGCATTCCCCCTCAAGGGGGTTGCCTTCGGCACTGCGACAATAACCCAGCCGCGCCCCCTTTAGAATCGAGGGGGCAGTGTGTTGCCTGGGGGGATGGCCCCCTGGGATCGACGCCGTTTAATTATATCAATGCGTCCAGAGGCCGAAGCCGACTGATTAAACCATATCTATTGTATTTACCGCGTACCCCACTTGTACGGGTCAGGCACAAAGTCCCTATAACGTGGACCCCCACAACCGAAGCTCATGGAAGATGGCAAGGTGAAAAATTGCGTCGATCGGTCGGGCATTCCCCCTCAAGGGGGGCGCCTCAGGCACTGGGCCAATAAACCGCCACTGCCCTTTAAATGCGAGGGGCAGGTGTTGCCTTGGGAGGATGGGCCCCGTGAGGATCGACGCCCGTTAATTATATCAATGGCCAGAGGCCGAAAGCCACTGTTTGACATATCTAACATACAAATAACATGCCAGTTGTATTTAATATACAAAATAAAACAGCGGCTTTACAGTGTGAATGCGGAGGCTAATTGGCATATTGACGTATAAAAAATTTGATTTATAATAATATGTGCTTAGTATTATTGCTTTCTAATTGATTATAGTTTTATCTTACTTGAATATGAGCAAAATTCTACATTCAATAAATCTTAAACAGAAATCCCTTAACAAAAGAAATACTGTAATATATTCTTACTTCCTATTTTTAACTAAATAGTAAATTGAGGAAATAGGAAGTAATTGAAAGATGATGGAAGAGTAATTCAAAGTTGTTCTATTTTCAATCATACCCCCGCTGATTCCAAATCATTTATCGGCATTTTTATTCAGTTTCAATTTGGCCTTTCGATTTAATATGATATTTTATTTATTATTAAAAACTTTAAAACTTGCACCCGGAGGGTGTATACTAATTTATCTCTCTCC
>CM042175.1:4973111-4989416 GCA_023376005.1 Doryteuthis pealeii
AATCAAAACATCATAGAACTATATTTACAAATGGTTTTCTTTTTTTTCACGATCCACTTTTCAACTGGGTCGCTGTCCTGGAAATATAGGGTTATTTAGTTCTCATGTATTATTGTTACTTTATTAGAGGGGTCTTGGATAATCAAGGTTTAAAAAAATAATCAGGATTAGTAAAAAATAAAATATGGATTAAGAAGAAGGAAAGAAATATTTTGAAAAATAAATATTTTGAAAGAAAGAATTTATTTGTAATACTTTTTGTTTAAAATGTTTGTTGAAATTCCACCAGAGAATTGCTGGGGTTGAATATTTTCGGGAGAATTGTAAAAAGACGACCAGATTGTTTGGTTAAAATTCCAGTGTATACAAACTGGCAATGTATAATTGAATTAAAATATGGCGTAAAAAGATAATCAGTTGATTATCGGTAAATTATCAAAGATTGTTTGTTTGTTTTGTTTTACGGCATATCAACCTCAGTGGGTCATTTAATGCCAATAAAGATTTGAAATAAATCAATTTTTAATGGATAATACAATTTTTTTATAAATACATTTTTCTATTTAACCCATAGATGGGACCCTAACAGGTACTACCACTCCGGGTCAGAGTGGACCAGGGAGCAATGGTAATGAAGGGGTGCTCCACATTCCCCAAACCTCCAAAACTGGAACCTCACCATCAGATAGAGTTTAACGTCATTCCCAGGACATGTAGACCCGCAGTCACCGCCTTCTAGCACCCATATGATAAAAAGGGGTTGGGGCTTGCTATAAGGGCAATAGGGTTGGGGCAATCATATAGGTGCTAGGGCTTGACGTAAATTATCAAAGAACGGGTGAATAATGAAAAAGAAGAAGAGTGAACCCATTCCATGAATTTTATTTTGACGGTGTAAATGAAAAACATGTCCTTATGAATCGAGATCACAAAAGGGGTGCCTAAAGGTCATATGATCCGTAAATTAAATATCAAAATGACTTGATTTGGCATTAAATGACCCAAACATGGTTGATATGCCATAAAACAAAACAACCATCATAGTGCCCATGAGTAATAAAAACAGTAAAAAAAAGTCAACGGGGCGGCCTAAAGTCGGTATCAGCCAATCAGCGAGGGAGTCTATCCCCTTTTCACTAGCGCTAGACCAAGGAGATTGTTTTTAGCATCTGAGGTGGAGCGCCACACCTACCATCAGCTCCTTACTTTACCGCACAGATCCCTGTGCTACTCATACGCTGAGTTGGCGAGGACCGGTATCGAACTAGGAACCTTGTGGTTTCTAGCCGAACGCTCTACCGACTGAGCTAACCCGGCCCCATCCTTTGTTGTCAAAAATCCTTCAGTAATTTTGTTGTATTCCTTTATCCGGATCATATGACCTTTAGGCACCCCTTTTGCGATCTTGATTCGTGGGGACATTTTTTCCATTTACACCGTCAAAATCTGGTTAATTGTTAACAGACGATGTTTAGAGTTTTTTTTTTTAATTATAAAACTAACCCCTAACCCCTAACCCTAACCTCTAACAAACAACCGGATTTTGACGGTGTAAATTGAAAAAGTATCCCCACGAATCGAGATCACAAAAGGGGTGCCTAAAGGTCATATGGTCCTTATATCCAATCCCTCTGCCACAGAGAAGATGCAATTGAACATCATTCGTTTATTTATTTATTTATCTATTCATGTATTTATTTATTGATTCAAAAGGCTGTTGCTCTGACAGGGGAGTTGTCCGGTCCATTTTTTATCTCCGTTCCTTCGAACAACATCACGTAGAGATGCGTTCGCCTACGATAGAAAGAAGAAAATTATCATACTGTAGTATATCCACAGGTCCTGCTAGTTATTATTATCTATAATGAGGTTTTCGCTCTAGTATGAATTGGGCGGTCCGTTTGTATTTTACTTTCTACGGGCAAAGGTCACGAAGAGATGCGTCCGACTACGTGATTGACCTCTCATCAGCATTATAGAAAGAATTGTGTCGGAACCATTGTAGATACCCTTTCTTGCACGATCCACTTTTCATCTGGTGTCGCTGTTCTGGAAATGTAAGGTTATTTAGCTAAAAAATTCAATGTCAGCGAGTTTGTACCCCAAGTAAGTAAAATCATCAAATTCATTAAAGGATTAAAAAATAAAACAATTTGAAATGTAAACTTTAAATATGTATTAAAATAAAACAAACTATATATAGATATATAATACCAGTCATGTATTTATTAAAACTTGTTTTAAAAAACAATGAGGACTGTCTAATGTTGCATGTTCAAATTTTGAGTGTATTTATTCTGTTATGACGATTTTGGGTAATGTGACGTAAGCAGTGGCATAATTTTTGTTACAGAAAAAACCGGAAGCGAATCTCCATTATTATTATTATTATTATTATTTGAGTTTTCACATCAGTGTTAGCTGATGGTCTTTCACTGGAGTCTGAGTGACAGCATATCTCCTCAGGTCTCCAGGACTCTTCTGAGTATTCTGGCAGATTGCAGCAGTGCAGTGTTCTGAATGGTTTCAATCCTTCCTCTGATATCCAAACTTTCCAAACCCTTTTCTAATGCTTTTGGGACTGTTCCAAGTGCACCAACTACAATTGGTATAACTTTCACTTTCATATTCCATAACTTTTTCAGTTCTCTGGCAAGGTCCAGATATTTGTCAATTTTTTCATTTTCCTTTAACTTCACCCTGTGATCCGCTGGCACTGCAAAATCCACCAGTTGACAAGTTCTTTCTTTTTGTTAATCAACACTAGGTCTGGTCTTCTTGTTGGGATAAGGTGATCCGTTTTAATTTCAAAGTCCCAGAGAATTTTGTGCGTTTCGTTCTCAAGAACAGATTCTGGTTTATGCATATACCATTTTGTTGTGTGGTCAAAATTTAATTTCTTGCATAATTCCCAGTGGATCACCTTCCCAACCCAGTCGTGTCTAGTTTTGTATTCTCGTTGTGCTAGTTTGCTACATTCGCAGAGTATATGGTTAACAGTCTCATCTCTATTACCGCAAAGTCTACATTTACTATTTTGTTGGGTCTTATCAATTTTCGCTTTGATGTAGTTTGTCCTTATGGCATTATTTTGTGCAGCAATTATAAGTGATTCTGTTTCTCTTTTGAGGTTTCCCTTTCTTAACCATGTCCAAGTCTTTTGATGTGCAACCTCATCTATTTGTCGTTTGAAGCGTCCATATAATTGTTTTTCTTCCCATTTTCACTTTATTATTATCATTATTATTTCTTCCCATCTTCACTTTATTATTATTATTATTATTATTATTATTATTATTATTATTATTATTATTATTATTATTATCAGCAGGACCTGTGGATATACCACAATATGATTATTTTATTATTACAATGTTTGATATGTTTACTTAAGGGTTATTGCAAAATACTTCAATACGGAAAAAGTATAAGAATCTTGATTTAACTTTATACCATTCTTTCTTTCTTTCTTTCTTTCTTTCTTTCTTTTCATCTTCTCATTATGTTCGATTGAAACAGATTAGCGTTATCACTTCCACGCGCTCATTTCACATTGGTTTAGGGAACCGAAACAAAAACAGAACTTGATTACCCAATTAACCAAGATCTTTAAGGAGAACGATTTTCATTTAATATATATATATATATATATATATATATATATATATATATATATATATATATATATATATATATATATATATATCAATAAAGGAAGAACTCAATACAGTAATCCCATAATAAATTTATTTCGACGAAAATTGTGGCCCATATAAATCTAAGTTGATTTAAACCGGCTCCCCAAATTTTCGCCTCATCAGATGGGTCTCAATTCACTTATGGACAAGCATATCGCAAAAAGCCCCAAAGAGCTGAATATATAAATTCAAACAAAAACAAAAAAATAATAAAAAAATTATATATATTTTTTAAAACTTGTTTAAAAATTATATATATTTTAAAAATTATATATATATATATATATATATATATATATATATATATATATATATATATATATATGTCCCGAAACCACGCTTGAAGGTGAGGTATCGATCTGACGAGAGGGATTGGAAATCATCACTTAACGTATCATATTCATAAAATTCCAAATTAAGAAAAATCCTAGGAGGATACAATTTGGAAAAATAATGTAATAATTTTTACGTTTCCTGTAGAATTTTCTCTTTTACTCTCACACATGTATATATATATATATATATATATATATATATATATATTGTGACGGAGAGCGTGAACCACCGTGCTCATTTGGAAAAAGAGTATGAGTGTCTTGCCTGCCGGAGTCGAACCCGCGCCCTCCGGAATGCAAAGAAATGAGATTTAGGCGCTTGATGGACGCGAGGTGCAATTCAGGTGCCCGGATATTGGGGCCTACACGCGTCCATCCGAATGCACGAGAATTGTGCACGGGCGCGAGGTTCGACTGATGTGCCCGGATGATAAAGGGAAACGGCAGTATAAGTAGAAGTGGGGTGACGGCAGTAACAGTGTTGCGACTTCAGCTGCTGGTAGACGACGACAACAGTGTTGTAGCCTGCGAATAAGGCGTTTGACTCGCTTCTTTTTGCCCCCCCCCTCAACAAAGAACATTTACTTGAAACCCCATAATTGTGCAAAGAAACCAAACCAATCTTAATCAAACTGGAGATCGAAAGTCTGATCATAAGCAGAACAAACAAATATTTATTCCCCCCACCCTCTATTTTTTCCTTATATATATATATATATATATATATATATATATATATATATATATATATAGTTAAAAATTAATGGTAAAGTGAATGAATGGATGAAATAAAAATGAACGAAATATGAGGGGGATAAATGAAAAATCCTTTCCAAGGGACCCTTCTCAAAAGTATTAAAACACTTTTTGAGAGTGTGGTCCCTGATAGAAAGTTTTTCTCATCTATTATTACACTCCTTTGAAGCATCAAGTTAATATAATTATTTTATAAATTATTAGAGAAGATAAAATCCGTCTATTACCTTTGTAAAATCTTATATATATATATATATATATATATATATATAATCTTGTCTGGTTAACTTCCGGTGAATATTGTTACATTGTAACTATCTTGAATTCAAAATAAAAACGGTCAAATAGAAGAATTTATTTACTTAGATTTTTTCTCAGTTTTAGAATAAAATAAAACATCAAATTAATTAGATAAATCAGTAAATAAATAAAAAGATTATCTTTAATTATATATTAGAAAGATTGATGAATAATTTTAGAAAACTATATTTTATGAGTATTGTGAGTGTGTGTGTGTGCGTGCGTGCCTGTGTGTGTGTGTGTGTGTGTGTGTGTGTGTATTCTTCTGTACATTTTAGTATGATCATTAGGTACCACTAATATAGGTCACGTGATCAGTTTAGACCATATTGAAGGAAGAAACGTAAATATTTTTGAACTTTTTTAAAAATCTCGCAAAAAAGAAATAACGAACATAAAAGAGTTGTTACAAAGAAATAAAGTTAATTTAAAGATCAAATTATCCGATTGAGGAAAATTACTCACCGTTATCTTGAAAAATAAGTAAAACATTCCTTTTTTACGACAGGGCCAGTTTGTTTATTGATATTTTTTTAGATGAATTCTGTATCCATGGTTCTTTTACTAAAATGGACTCGCATGGAAACTTTAAAAAATCTTTTGATATAATTATTCAGACTCTTATCTTTATAGAAAAAAAGGAAAAATTCGTTTTTTTGACGGGTCATTTTTTTCTTATTTCATAAAATAAAATAGATCTCGTAAAAAATATTTCTCCTAATATATTTTTGGAAAAAAAACTATTTTAGACATATTTTCATCCAAAGGTTAGTAATTATGGAAATTGTGAAAATCGGACCCTTGATTGATTTTTCATAGAATTTTAAAAAAAGCCTCTAGTCATAACTTGTTTTTGTCTACGTTAAATTTCAATTTTGGCGCAAAAATGTAAGCATTGTTTTTCGTTTATAATTTTCATTATTCCCGTAAGCTGAATTTTTTTTTATAAAAATCATCATGAGTTTGATTTTTTTAATGTTTCTTCTTTCGAATGGACAAAAAATTTTCAAGATAATATTAACCTTTATGGAAGTTTCATTTTGTTAAATATACGGTGGGCGGGGGGGGGGTAATTAGTGATCATTAATACATGACTTACTTACCATTCCTGTATCGGTAACAGTCTTGAACCTCGATCCTCCGGTCAGTATACTGAACACCGGCAGCAGCCAGATGCATTCGACATATTTCAACCCGGCCACGACCATTAAAATACTAGAGAGTGTAATACGGCATCTTTGGTTTTTTACTTTATAGTAACGAGATATTAATATCCATAATATAATATATTATTGATTATATATATATATATATATATATATATATATATATATATATATGAAAATAAATGGAAGTTAATCTGACAGTATGAATTTAACATTTTTGAAAAAACAAATGATGTTTATAATTGCTGACAGAAATCTGTTTCGACCGTTTTAATAGATTGGTCATGATCAAGAGCAACATATGAGAAAAAAGACGGGATAAATAAGAGTTAGAAGAAAGGGTACAAACAAAATGCTATTATTCAATGCTGAGGATGACCGATCTATTAAAACGGTCGAAACAGATTTCTGTCAGCAATTATAAACATCATTTGGTTTTTCAAAAATGTTAAATTCATATATATATATATATATATATATATATATATATATATATATATATATATATATATACAGGTTTGGTTGAATACCATGGAATATTTCTCGTATCTTCGAAAATGTGACGTAAGTCGAAACGACGTAAATAGAGGTATGACTTTATATACAAAGTGTGACAAAAAGTATCGAGATTTTTTGTACTTTTTGACATCCCTTGTAGGCTGAAAAAAATATAACGTTCCATTCATTCTTCATTTCTACCATGATAAATACAGCTTTAAACTTGGTAATTTTTTGACACTCCTTGTATTCAGAAAATATAATGAATGGAACGTTAGTTATGTGTCAAAAAGTACAAAAATCTCGATCCTTTTTTTTACACAACTTGTACGTATATATTTTTTTTTTTGGGGGGGGGGGGATATGTGCTTAATTGAAGTCATACCTAATTTTGAAAATTAATTAGTTAATAATTAATGAATTTAGGCGGGCATATATGTTCAAATGTAAGGCTAAACAAATTGTCGGCTAAAAGCCATATCAAATAAACACATTGGTTATTTACTTACTCTCATATATATATATATATATATATATATATATATATATGATAAGTGTATAAACAAACGATGTGTTTGGATATGGCTTTTTTTGCCGACAATTTTTGTGAGAATATGTGCTTAATTGAAGTCGTACCTAATTTTGAAAATTAATTGATTAATAATTAATTAATTAGGTGTTAGCCTTACATTTGAATAGGTATGCCCACCTAATTAATTAATTATTAATTGATTAATTTTCAAAATTAGGTACGACTTAAATTATGCACATATTCTCCCAAATATATATATATATATATATATATTATATATATGTGTGTGTGTGTGTGTGTGTGTGTGTGTGTGTGTGTGTGTTTGTGTTTTAAGTTGGGGTGGGTGGGATTGATTCTTGTGTACAATTTAGTATGAGCATAAATACATGCCTTACTTACCATTCCTGTATCGGTCCCAGTCTTGAAACTCGATCCTCCGGTCAGTATACTGAACACCGGCAGCAGCTAGAAGCATTCGACATATTTCAGCCCGGCCACGACCATTGAAATAATAAAGAGTGTAATACGGCATCGTTGGCTTATTCTTCTTATTATTATCTTTTGTTTGTTTTTGTTTTTATGACAAGAAGCCGAAAAGAAGCACAAAAAACAGAACTTAGTTTCACTCTGATAATTTCCTCAGATTTTGAAGAACATATAAATATATATATATATATAAAATGTTGTTCTGGTTCCAACGGGAGAAAATTCAATATCTTATAAAAAAAAAAGGAAGTTCCGCAAAATGTATTTTGTTCTCAGAAAAAATCTTTTAAAATTCTTTTTGTTTTACATATGCAACACGTGTTTCAGATCTTCTGGTATCTTCTTCAGGCTTTGATTGATAATATGAATATATGTGTGTATATATTGTTTAAATTCTACTTCCACGTTTTTCTTGTAGTAGCATTAATAGATAATCCAAAGTGATGAAAATATTTCGTATATTATAAAGCAATTTATAGTTGTAGAAAAATTTTTTTTTCTTCTTTCTCTGCTACCGTTTCGGTGTTAAACGTACGCCTTCCTCAGGGTATATGCGTATATCTATCAATCTACATGTATCTTTAACTGAATGAATCACTCGCAAATAAGCTGGTGGCTTTGTTTATATCTAATGAACGTAATTTCCGGTAATTTTACAAAGGACAATAAAACGGTTTAATTTGGTTTGGTTTTCTAAATGACATGTTGGAAGCAAGTCGACGGTTTTAATATAAATCTCACAGAGAATTCTTATTCACCAAATTCTCCGGAGTTTTTCTTTTCTTTTCTTTAAAAAAAAAAAAAAAGAATAAATACAATCAAATTCTTTATTTCTTTTCTTTTTTCTTTTTTTGAGAAACAATTCTTTGAACTCTGTTAGGACAAGTCTTTCTTTTTTTTTTTTTTTTTTTTTTTGGTAAAATGTCTAAACGTGAAAGTGTTGGCAGCAAACGTTTTCTGTTGCGTATTTTGAAGATTGAAATGTACTAAACCACGTGATCCGTTCTTGTGTAAGTTGGTGCTACCCGGAGTGGGGTGTGGGGACAAGTACGCAAACCATACGAAGGTCATTTACAATTCGTAATGCGATTCCCGAGCGGCTTGAGGGGCTGGATGCCCATATAGAATTTTAAATAAAACTCCACGTCACGGGTGTTCTTATATTTATTTTTTAGGAAGTGCGTGGTGTAATGTTTAATGTTATGGGAAATGGACACGTCGCCCCGAGTTCAATTCCTGGACGTGGTAATTGCATTTCACTTAGCGCTTGGGAAATGTATGAATCCTACTCTCCCTCCAGCTATGGGTAAATAGTCGGGCAGACTGGGCTCTTTAACCTTGGTTAGGCAACCGGTCTAGGAAAAGGAAAACTCTGAATTCAAACCTGTTAAACTCCGCTTAAGAAATTGACCTTGTGTCGCATCCTGCTCGTGCGGAGAGGTTGGTAAATATATATATATATATATATATATATATATATATATATATATATATATATATATATGTAAAAATAATGATTTAGAAATAAATTATAAGTTTTTTTTTTTAAATAGGGAAGAGAGTTATTTTGTGGACTCTCTTGTCGATTTCGACGCATAAGGGTTCATCCAGTGAACAACCTACACAGTGTTTTTTTTTGTTTTTTTTTATAATGGTGAAAGCTTGTGTTGAACCATCCGCAATTTTTGGTAAAATCGGTAGATGCACAATTGATGCACAAGGAATACCACAAACCCAACCCATGACTGACCTCAGGTTTTTTAAAATTCCGAGTTTTCCTTCTGCTAGATTTGTTACCTATCCAATGTTAAAGAGCCCAGTCTGCCCTACTATTTTACACATAGCTGGATGGAGAATATATGGATTTATACCTTTCCCAAGGGTATTAGCGCTATGTGAAATGCAAACAGCCTTGTCTGGGATTTGAACTCGGGTTGACAAGTTCATTTCCCACGACTTTAACCATTATGCCACGCACATCCATACTTGGGACAAGTACGCAAACTATAGCCAATTTTGAAATTTTGGTTTGTGTTTTGTAAAGATATATTGAAAAATTTCAATTGAAAAAGAATTGTCTGAGATATTATTTTCATGCATCGAGGGTGGTGAGGGCTTGTAGAATATCTAAATTAATTTGTCGATAAAAAGCGAGAAATAGCTCTCGGTAAATATCTAAGCTGACTTTTCGTCAGTCTAATTCCTTAACCTCTCGGCCTACGGTAGCTGCCTGTAAGGAGTTGTGATTTATCTGATAGATACATACATCGGTGTATATATTTTACGATCACCAGAGTGTTCTCTACACAATAGACGAGCCTTGCTTCATTACGCTAGTGGTGATAGTCAAGAGAGCTCTAGTTTCGGTTGTAATATAATTCGTGGCTTGTGTTCAATGCTTAGATGGGTGACCACTAAAAGCACCAGAATTTACGGAAAGAAATCGAATATCAAAATGACTTGATTCGGAATTAAGTTAAAGTAAAAGGAAAGTCGTCAGGGCGGCCTAAAGTCGGTATCAGCCAGTCAGCGAGGGAGTCTATCCCCTTTTCAATAGCGCTAGACCAAGTAGATTGTTTTGGCGTCTGAGGTGGAGCGCCACACTAACCATCAGCTCCTCACTTTACCGCACAGATCCCTGTGCTACTCATACGCTGAGTTGGCGAGGACCGGTATCGAACCAGGAGCCTTGTGGTTTCTAGCCCAATGCTCTACCGACTGAGCTAACCCGGCCAGGTTTGCTATGCCGTAAAGAAAACAACCGAACCAAACCAAACCATAGCCGGCTGGTGTTGGCTTTATTTTTCACATTTTTAAAGATGTTTCCAACACATGTTGCTGTTTATGGAGTTTATGTAACAGTAAAAAAGATTCTAAAAATAAGACGAGATAATAGGATATAAGATACAATTTGAGATAAAATGAAATATAAAAAAAATAATCGAATGTATAATAAAATAAAATAAATACTTTAAACAAGATAAAAAGAAAAAGAATAAAACAAAATATAAAATAAAACAGCTGAACAGCTAAAAAAATCATTAGATAATTTTACTATAAAAATGCATTGCAAATGATTTTTACTATAAAAATGCATTGGACAATGATTTTTAATATGAAAATGCATTGGAAATGATTTTTACTATAAACATGCATTGGAAATGATTTTTACTATAAAAATGCATTGGAAGTGATTTATACTATAAAAATGCATAGGAAATGATTTTTCACTATAAAAATGCATTGGAAATGATTTTTACTATAAAAATGCATTGGAAATGATTTTTACAATAAAAATGCATTGAAAATGATATTTACTATAAAAATGCATTTGAAATGATTTTTACTATAAAAATTCATTGGAAATGATTTTTACTATAAAAAATTCCTTGGAAATGATTTTTACTATAAAAATGCATTGAAAATGATTTTTACTATAAAAATGCATTGGAAATGATTTTTACTATAAAAATGCATTGGGAAATGATTTTTACTATAAAAATGCATTGGAAATGATTTTTACTATAAAAATGCACTAGAAATGATTTTTACTATAAAAATGCATTGGAAATGATATTTACTATAAAAATGCATTGGAAATGATTTTTACAATAAAAATGCATTGAAAAAGTTTTTTTTTTACTATAACAAGACGTGGTGATCAATAATATGTCCGTATGAAACTACGAAAAAAAATTAATACATATACACATTAATTATCGCCACTTGCTTTCTGTGCAAAAATGTATGGAGATTTGATTTATATTCGAAGACATTTAAAAATTTAGATTCAAAACAACTAACCTCGTTGTCTGCAATAATTCCTCTCCTCAGACAAGTCGGCTTAATAAGACCAATGTAGTATACAGATGCAAATTTCCCCTAGGAGATTGCAGTCTCCCAGAAAATGAAAATACCTACATCGGTTTTACCTCAACCTCATTGTCACGTCGTCTAACTCTCCATTTAACAGATCATAGCTCCATTTCACAACACCTAAAATTACATTCAAGCGGGGACTCTAAGTACCGAAATATCTTAACAGAAAATACACACATTCTGCACAAAGAAAAAAATAAACAAAAACTCCAAATACTAGAAGCTTATACATAAAACAATACAAACCATCCTTAAACAAAATTAATTTCCAATGCAGTACACACATTTTAAAATGCCTATAGCACCTTTCCATCAATTCTCCTCCTTCCAGCCTCCACATCCATTAATATAATTTGAAAAACTGGAACCCTGATGATGACACTTCGAATTGCCGAAAGTACTCGGGACATGAACTTTGGTGGACTAATCCACGAATTCCACCCAAATATTAAAAAGTTTTCCAGAAAATTTGAAAAAATCACAAATAAAATTGTTAAACAGGAGATGTGTCTTTTGTTTAATTCAACATGCATAAATTTAAATATACATAGAAATAGCATTGAAATTCTACTTAAAAATGTCCAGTATTTGTAAATTATGAAGATTTGATTTATATTTGAAGATATTTAATAGATAAAATATACATAGAAATAGCATTGAAATTCTACTTAAAAATGTCCAGCATTTGTAAATTATGAAGATTTGATTTATATTTGAAGATATTTAATAGATAAAATATACATAGAAATAGCATTGAAATTCTACTTAAAAATGTCCAGTATGTGTAAATCGAAAGAGTAATCAAATCAACACACCAGGTTTCCATCCCTACCCTGTAGCTGCTTAGCCGGAAATGTTATGGCTGAACATACAAACAAACACACATACGTACAAACGTCATATTTTATACTAGAAGTGGCTACCCAGTGTCACCTCGGTGGAGGGGGGTAGCAAAAAAAGTTAGTCTCGCCGATCCAATATTACTGAATCAGAGTTGGATCCTCGCAGGATGCCCCATTTAAATCCCTATTTAACAAAAAAAAAAAACTTGCGTTGATTCAACCACTGTGAAAAGAAAAATTATTGTCTACTATTTAAAATCTTAAATGCAAAAGAAATTCTATGCAGCTAACATATAAATTTTATTTTTAATTATCTTCCAAATATAAACCAAACCTTCATTATTTTTGCTCAAAAACCAAGCCCCGGTGATATTTAATGTGTATATATATTTATTTGTCGTTAATTCTTTTATTTTCGAAGTTTCCTCCGACCATACAGATACACAAAACTGCCCTTTATATATGTACTAGAAGTGGCACCCGGTGTCGCCTGGGTAGAGGGGATTTTTTAAAGTTAGTCCCGCAGATCCATTATTACTAAACCGGATTTGAATCCTCGTGGATTCCCCATTTAAATCCCTATGTAAAAAAAATAGACCTTGCATTGTTCCAGCTACTCTGAAAAGAAATGTTAATGTCTACCATCTAAAATATTAAATGAAAAAAAAATCCATGCTGTTATCATTTGAATTTTATATTTAATTATCTTCATGTATATAAATCAACTCTATTATTTTTTGCTCAAAAACCAAGCCCTGGTGATATTTAATGTGTAGTTCGATACCGGCCCTCGCCAACTCAGCGTATGAATAGCACAGGGATCTGTGCGGTAAAGTAAGGAGCTGATGGTAGGTGTAACTCCACCCCAGACGTGAAAACAATCTCCTTGGTCTAGTGCTAGTGAAAAGGGATAGACTCCCTTGCTGATTGGTTTATTACCGACTTTAGGCCACCCGACGACTTTTATATATATATAAAAAATAGTTTTAATAATCGTTTGCAGATCTATTACTACTGAATGTTGTATACTCTCTTTACTTCTATTATTCTTCTGCCATCTTTGGTATCTTATGTTCTTCTTCTAGCGTCTGGACTTCGTCTTGGGGACTTCGTGTCTGGTCTTCCATTGGGGTTTCTCTTTATCAGAAGCCCTGTGTCATTGGTAGTTTTTAGATAATAACCCAAACTTCGATTTGCTTTAGATCATATTTTATTCCGAAATCCCCACCAGACTACCTGCGCAGATTGAGTCGGCCGTGCTCTTAACACGACTTACCACCTTCGTAGTCTGGCCGATACTGAACTAAAACTCTCTTTCTAATCTAAACCGGAAGAGGGTTTTCTCCACCGATTCTAACGGTATCCACCGAAGGATCAGGATGAGGTCAAGCCTTGTCATTCAATCCTTCAAGGCCGCCGGCTGCAACTTATAACAGCCATTTTAGTTTCTACACTACTGTAAATAAGTGTTAGGGGACTAACAATTATGTAACATGAATAGCGAATTCGATGCTCGCAGGATAACTCATACCTGTTAGGGTCCTATCTATGGGTTAAATAGAAAAATGTATTATAAAAAATTGTATTATCCATTAAGAATTGATTTATTTCAAAACTTTATCGGCATTAAATGACCCACTGAGGTTGATATGCCGTAAACCAAAACCTTGGTGGTCGCTCTGAAAAGGAGGGAATTCAAGGAATGAAAAAAAGAGACAAAGTCAAAAGGTAGTTTTGTGATTTAGGCTTTATTCACAGGTCATAGCCAGCACGTGGTAAGTAAATTTTCTCTCTGGCCTGTAGTAGTGTCTAGACTCAGTTAAGGCTTAAGTAAGAATGGCCAAGAGATTGGTAGTGGATCCTTTTTCTCGCGCATGCGCGGAGGGTTTTTCCCGGTAAAGGAATTATGGGAGTTTGTTAACTTTCTTTTTGAATTTTATTCTAATTTTATTTTAATGCTCACAAATGGATCCTCACTTTTTATGTTCAAGTTTTTTTTCTATTTAACCCATAGATGGGACCCTAACAGTTACTACAACTCCGGGTCAGAGTAGACCTGGGAGCAATGGTGATGAAGGGGTGCTCCACGTTCCCAAAACCTCCAGAACTGGAGCCTCACAATCAGAGAATAACGTACATCCCAGGACATGAAGATCCCCAGTCAACACCTTCTAGCACCCATATGATAAAAAGGGTTGGGGCTTGCCATAAGGGCAATAGGCTTGGGGCCATTATATAGGTAACGTGACCAGCCGATTGATCAAAGTGTGACTCTTCGACAGCCCGTATAGCCCAAGTGAGAGCCAAAGTATCCAATGCATTTTTATAGTAAAAAATAATTTCCAACTCATTTTTATTGTAAAAATCACTTCCAGTGCATTTTTATTGTAAAATTCATATCCAATGCATTTCCATAGTAAAAAGCATTTCCAAGGCATTTTTATAGTAAAAATCATTTCCAATGCATTTTTATAGTAAAAATCATTTTCAATGCATTTTTATAGTAAAAATCATTGGGCAATGCATTTTTATAGTAAAAATCATTTCTAATGCATTTTTATCGTAAAAATCATTGTCCAATGCATTTTTATAGTAAACATAATTTCCAATTCATTTTTATAGTAAAAATCATTTCCAATGCATTTTTATAGAGAAAATCATTTCCAATGCATTTTCATAGTAAAAATCATTCCCAATGCATTTTTATAGTAAAAATCATTTCCAATGCATTTTTATAGTGAAAATTATTTCCAATGCATTTTTATAGTGAAAATCATTTCTGATGCATTTTTATGGTAACAATCATTTCAAATGCATTTTTATAGTAAAAATCATTTCAAATGCCATTTTTATAATAAAATCATTTCAAATGCATTTTTATAATAAAAAAATCATTTCAAATGCATTTTTTATAATAAAAAATCATTTCAAAATGCATTTTTTATAACATAAAAATCATTTCCAAATGCATTTTTATACTAGTAAAAGAATGCAGTTTCAAATGCATTTTATAACTAAAATCATTTTGCCTAATAGCATTTTTAATAGATAAAAATGCATTTCCAATCTTTTTATAATAAAATATCATTGTCAAATTGCATTTTGTATAATAACAAAATTCAATTGTTTTGCAGAATGAGGCATTTGGTTCAAGTAATATCATATAGTTAATCATTTCAAATGTGCGATTTTTAGTGAATGAGAAAAAGTCCATACGTTTCCCGAATGGGCGAATTGCTTTATAAGGTAAACATGAACGTGAAGTGAGGGTGATTAATCCAGATGGCAAATTTTCTTTGAGGCTAATAGAAGACAGCTCAGGTTCAAGCTGCCATTTGTTTTGATGGAATAAAAAGATCCAATTCCGGCAGGGTGGCGGTCAAAATCAGAGTTTTTATTAATAAAAATCATATATCAAGATGGCAGTTTTGTATCTAATAAAAAGTCATTAGGTACAAGAGAGCTGCATTTTATAGTATAAATAGAAGGATGTTGCCACTTTCCCAACTGCAGATTTTTTTATAATAAAAAGGTATCAAAACCTTCTGAAGTCGCAAAATGGGCATTTTTTTGATGTACCATTTGGAAAAAAGTCTCCATTTTCGAAATGCAGTTTAACTTGAATCAAATAGCAATAGTACATCGATTAGGCATCAAAGGAAATTTCCGTTCTTTTATAATAAAAGATCCGTTGATGATTCAAAAATTGGCAATTTTTAGTATAATAAGAAAAATATTTTTTCACAATGCGGATTTTGTTTATATATAATACTAATACATCCCTGCAGTTTCAATCCATTTATTTATAGTAAA
>CM042175.1:4989516-5026860 GCA_023376005.1 Doryteuthis pealeii
AACCACACACAGAGAGAGATCGAGTGTCAGATTTTGCCCTGATGAGCTAATAAGAGAAACTATTAATAGGTATATCTGATTCAATTGGTTTATATATATATATATAAATATATAATATATATATTATATATATATTGGGGGGAGATTATGAGCTTAATTAAAGTCATACCTAATTTGAGAATTAATTAGTTATAATTAAATGAATTAGGCATGCAAATCGGTTTAAATGTAAGGCATAAACAAATCGAGTAAAAGTCAATCTCTGTATGTACATTTCAACCCATTAAGCCTCATCAGCAGAGTTATAGACAGGACATTGCTTACATTTAAACCGATATGCGCGCCTAATTCATTTAATTATAACTAATTGATTCTCAAATTAGGTATGACTTTAATTAAGCACATAATCTCCCAAAAATTTCGGCTATCGCCATCTCAAACACTTCATGTATATATATATATATATATATATATATATATATATATATATATATATTTGTTGAATTTTTTAAATATAAAAGTTTTTCATAAGCAACTACCCAGGTTTCAGGTTATTTCACCATCGTCAGGCTGCTAAATCTCCTGGTGTTAATTTGAAATCTCTTCAAATAAACACCAGGAGATTTAGCAGCCTGACGATGGTGAAATAACCTGAAACCTGGGTAGTTGCTTATGATAAACTTTTATATTTAAAAAATTCAACAAAATAATAAATAAAGCTCCTACAAATTTGTGGTTGAGCACTGTGATTTCTTTGTTTCATCCCAAAACAAATTTTAAAATATAATAGCAAATATATGCACACTCCGGGTGCAAGTATTAATGTCATAAAATATTATATTAAATTAGAAAGTCTAAAGAAACTAAATAAGAATGCAGATAAAATGATTTGAAACAGAGAGAGGTATAATCGAAAAATATAACAGCTGAAGCTTCCTCTTCCATCACCCCCGTCTTTCCTTGCTAAACTCTTCTAATTTAACTATTTAGTTAGATTAGGAAGTAAAGAATAAAATTACAGTTATTTCTTTTTGTTAATTGATTTCTTTTAAGATTTTTACTCATATTCATTAGGATAAAATCAAATAATTAGAAATCAATAATACCAAGCACATATTTATTAAAATCAAATTTTAAATATCAATATGCAAATTAGGCTTGCTGTTCACACTGTAAACCGCTATTTTGTTGTATATATAAATACAATTGTATGTTATTAGTATGTTGAAATGACCAGCTGTATTAATGATGATAAACGATTTTATTAATAATTGAGGCTTTAATAAAAATGATTCATGGAGAATGTAATGTATAATAACTAAATGGACAGTGATCTTGAGTAGTGATATAGTTTCGGTTACAGACAAACAAACACATAATCTCTATTATAATAAATATATATATATATATATATATATATATATATATATATATATATATATTTGTGTGTGTGTGCTTTATCACACTGATCACATTACCCAAGCACTAAGTTGACGAGGACCGCTATCACACCAAGAACCTTTTCATCCCTTGGTTTAATGGCATATCGACCTTGAATGGGTTATATAACGCCAAAGCCACTTTTGTATAAAAAAAACAATTATTAGTGGTAATATTTAACTCATAGTTAAGGAATTATGAAGTAATATTAGTCTGAAAGTGAACGTAATAGCTCAACTGAAGATCGAACTCGCTTACTACGCTGTTTCAATCCATCACGTTAACCACTACACAACGGGGATCCCCACCAAACCTCACCCTTAGATAAAAGATGTCAGCGATGAGGATATGACAAAATGATAATTAATATTAAAAGATAGGGGCGGGTGTCGAGAGAATGTCATGGGAATCTCTGCTGTCAGCACAACTTGATGTTTATCAGATACTAGAAACCATATAATTTGAAAGACTGACCGACTTCACATTAGATAAGCTAACAAGAACTGACAGTGTGCCGCACCGTGTTTCTGTGGAAGGGCTGGGTAGATTCCTGATTGCATTAGGTACTTTCACTGAAAGGACGGATGCTTGAGGGTGATCAGTCGTTCATTTCGAATATGACCAAATTTTATTATTCACAACTTTTTTTTATCTCACTCTCAAGATAAAAGATGTCAGCGATGAGGATATGACAAAATGATTATTAATATTAAAAGACATTATCTAATAATTACGTCGAGAACGTTGCAAATAATGACTGATGCTGGGAAATACGATAACAGGATGCCCTACAAGTTTAATTAGAAAGATATGACTAAAAAGATAGACTGATATATATATATATATATATATATATATATATATATATATATATATATATATATATATATAATATATATATTATATATATATATAATATATATATGTGTGTGTGTGTGTGTGTCTGTGTGTGTTTGTATATAATATATATATATATATATATATATATATATATATATATATATATATATATATATAACCATTCGGGTGAACCCTAAGTAGATAGTGTCTGCCTCATGTAGGTCCATATAATAAACAGACTGTCATTTATTTGAATGAATATGAGTAAAAAGACGGGCTGATATAATATAATATATATATATATATATATATATATATATATATGTGTGTGTGTGTGTGTGTGTTGTGTGTTTGTTGTGTGTTTGTGTGTGTATATATATATATATATATAAATATGTGTGTGTGTGTGTGTGTGTGTGTGTGTGTGTGTGTGTAATTCTTTTTTTTTTTTTTTGAAAAAGAGAATTTTTCTATTTTGAATTTGAAGTATTTCTTTTTCTTTCAAAAACTGTTACACTGAAGAAATACGATGTAGCGAAATGTACATGACGTTAGCGAAACACGTAGCGAATGAACAAAAACGAAGCGATCGCTTCTTTGTAAAAACAATGTTTCCGGTTTGAATTCAAATTATTTTCTGCTTCTCTCTCGATGAGTTCGGATTAAAAACATTTACATCTAAAAACAGACCTAATTATCATTATGCTCTAGATGATGATTTTTTATAAATCGAAATATTGTCAATATCAGCAAGGAAAATAATATAAAAATATATTCATTTTAACAACAATGTGTGTTTTCATACCCTTTTATCTATCTATCTATCTATCTATATATATATATATATATATATATATATGTATATATATATATATATATATATATATATATGTGTGTGTGTGTGTGTGTGTGGAGAAATGTAGACAAACACGGGATGTTATGGAAACTGGATGATTATTGTCGACGATGCAACGTTTCGGTCATTTAGACCTTCTTCAGGACTCAAGTATAGTTCTAGCTTCAATGAAAGACATTTTCAAAATGGTGAAAACAGTAGGTTGTCAGTAGGGGCAGGGGTGGTTGGGGGTGGGTAGTGGATTTTCTTCTCTCTAGATGGGGAGTGTTTATATGGTGATGCAGGTGTGGGTCAAGAATGTTTGATGATGGGGATGGGTCAGGGTGAATGAGTATGTGTATGTGCGTATGTCTGTTTTAATTGTCTTTTGTACATATACAGACATACACACATACACATACTCATTCATGGACATGCCATGTTATTCCTATTGAGGTTGGGTGTCGTGGATTTCTAGGACACTCAGTCATTTCGTTTCTTTCAAAAATAGGAATCACTGGCCGCTGTTTGAAAATCGCCTCACATCGTCTTTAACAACGGTTCAAAATGCATCTAGCTGGATCTGGTCGAGGTTTTAAACGTCTTCATCACGAATGATACGCGCGCGGAATCATCATTCCCGTGTTATTATGTAATATCTGCAATCGCGTAATCAACTCAACGGCCGAAAACAAACGCGTTTTTAAATAACAAACTGATAACAAAACATCTCCGATGAACGGATCATATAATCTCTTCTCTGCATTATTTCATTTGTTTAATACCCTGTCCGGTGGCGAAGCTGCTTGGTAGCGCTAGGAAGTGGCAGTCCTGCTTAGCTACCGAAACTGTGTTATCACTCCTAGTTGGCAGCTGATGAGGGCAGGGTATCGCAAGTGCTATCACACGTTGTACGACGAAAAAAAAAATATATATAACCATTCGGATGAACCGAGGTAGATAGTGTCTGACTCATGTAGGTCCTTGTAATTATGCTCTACTTAACGTATTGAGCACTCCTCCGATGTTTTCTTTTCTTTTGGCCACTACATACGATACTGATGATTATTTTTAGAAAGTAACGGTGTATTGGCCTTTCTTTTTTAAAAACTTTTCCCCAGATGGCAGGTTGAATTTTTTTATATTTTGAAAAAAACTGGGTTTTTCCACACCAGTGGAGTTTAGAAGTAAAAAAATATATATATATATATATATATATATATATATATATATATATATATATATATATATATATATATATATATATATGTCTGTGAAATACGATAACAGGATGTCCTACAAGATTAATTAGAAGAAGACGAATAAATAGATAGACAGACAGACATATAGATAGATAGATAGATAGAGAGACAAACGACTAGACAGAAATATAGACAGATAGACAGCTAGATAGACAGAAAGATAGATAGACAGATAGGTAGACGGATATTTAGACAGAAATGTAGATAGATAGACAGATAGATAGACAGAAATGTAGATAGATAGACAGGTAGTTAGACAGACATATAGATAGATAGACAGATAGATAGACCAATAGCTAGACAGACATATAGATAGATAGACAGATAGATGGACAGAAATATAGATAATAGACAGATACTTAGACAGACATAGAGAGATAGACATAAACAAATAGATAGATAGATAGATAGATAGATAGATAGATCACAGACACGTAGACATATGGCTATCTAGCTAGTCAGATAGGGAAATGGGTTATTTCCTAGTTGAGTAACATGATATTACTGGGTGACCCAGAAAAATCAGAACCCACAATTTTTGTTATAAAACTGTTAATTTTTTTTTTTAAGTTTAAGTCCAACAAGGGTTAGGGTTAGGGTTTAGGGTTGGGGGATAGAGTTGGGGTTTAGAGTTAGTTCAATGGGAAAATAAATAAATAATTTGGGTTCTGTTTTTTCTGGGTCACCCTGTATACCGGTGACCCAGAAAAACAGAACCCACAAATTTTGTTAATTTTAACTAGGGAGGTTTAGGGTTAGGGGTTAGGCTTAGGTTTAGGGGTTAGGGTTAGTTTTGGAGTTTGGGTTTAAGGTTTATTTTAATGGGAAAATAAATAAATAATTTGGATTCTGTTTTTTTCTGGGTCACCCTAATTTTGACACCTTTGTGCAAGTTCACCCAACAAACTTTATATGCCCAACAAGAGTGAATAAAGTAAATTATCTTCATTTTTACAATAAATCTATTTCATCTGGAATTTGATAGAAACATCGTTAATAAATAAGATGCTAATCAAGATTATATAATGACTGTTTCATAATCGTTGAGAATTAACTTAAATAACTAAGGAAATCGTGACGTTGGTGGTGATGTGGTTTCGGTTACAGACAGACACATAATCTCCCCTATAATAAAATATATTAATACACGTGTTCCTTAATTGTACGAACGTTATCATCTTGCAACGCTCTGAGTCACTCTGTCATATCATGTTACTCAACTAGGGAATAACGGGGAAATGTTTCAATTCAATATCATTCCATAATAGAACAGGCTGAGATAGATTGATATGAAAAAAAAACTATCATAGATAGATAGATAGATAGATAGATGAAATAATTTAATTATTAAGTAATTCCCAAAATTATAAATATAATACTATGACTTTTTCTCGATTTTTTTACGCTTCATATTTAAACAGATATATTCGCCTAATTCATTAATTATCAACTAATTAATTTTCAAATTAGGTATGACTTCAATTAAGCACATATTCTCCCAAAAATTGTCGGCATAGCCATATCATATTTGTGTATTATTGTCTGTAACTATGTATTGTAGGGTACGATCAATTTTATATCAACACCTGGTTTTAACTTTTAAAATTGGACCTTTTTTTTTGTACATACATACCCTTTATTAAGCATTTATTTCTTTATAAAATGTGTAATCTTTTGATCTTCCAAAAATTGCATTGTTCTTTTCCAGATATGCCCAGCTTCTGTGTTCCTGTCTTGGAGGTCGATGGCAAGAATAAGATGCCAGAAACCATGGCCATTGCCAGATATCTGGCCAGAGAATATGGTAAGAAGAATTTTCATAGACATCTCTTAGAATTTTCAGCCATTATAAGTCTACGTATTTTGATGAAAATGTACGTTATCGATTTTATTGTTTTTCTCGTGGATTCTAATGCCCTGAATTTACTGATGTTGAAAAGTGCTAAATTCGGAGTTTTAGGTGACCTTTGAGCCCTGATAATCCCCCTGAGAGTGGGCAAAAATGGCCAATTTCGTGTATAAATAAAGTGCCAAACTAATATGATTTCCTGATAGAGTTCGATGAGGAGTATCACATAGTAAAAGATGGTTGAGGTCGCTTGAGAATTGTGTTGTTTTTTTAAAATATGTAATTCCATATTTTCGTATCAAAATAATACGAAGATGGTTGGAATTTCTGGAAGTCTTTGACAACAACAATAATAATAGCAACAATATCAATAATAAGCGAATGCAGCAAACTATCACAAAGAGATTACAAGAATAGGAACGACTGGGTGGGAAAGGTGATCCACTGGGAATTGTGCAAGAAATCAATTTTCGCCATGCTGGAATCCCCTGGTATCTACAAATTCTCCAGTTAATTTTTATACAAGGATCATTAAATGAACTATCAAATATATCCTCCCCCCGGCTGAAAGTATTTCAATTTTAATGTAATTGAATATTATATTAAATTAGAAAGGCTAATGAAACTAAATAAGAATGCAGATAAAAAAAATTGAAACTGGGGAGGGTATAATCAAAAAATAAAACAACTGAAACTTACTCTTCCAACACTCCCGTCTGTCATTGAGAAAATGTCCTAATTTAATTATTTAGTTAAAATAGGAAGTAAAGAATGAAAATTAGAGTTATTTCTTCTTGTTAATGGATTTCTTTTAAGATTTATCCCCGGGATTTTTGCTCATATTCAATAAGATAAAACCAAACAATTAGAAATCAATAATACTAAGCACATATTTATTAAAATCAATTTTTTAACATCAATATGCAAATTAGCCTTCCCGTTAACACTGTAAACCGCTATTTTGTTGTATATATAAATAAAAATTGCACGTTATGAGTATGGAGATTAACAGTATCAATAATATAAAACAATTTTTATTAACAATTGAGGTTTAAACAAAAAAAAATAAAGTAAGTAAAGTAAAGTCGTCGGGGTGGCCTGAATGTTGGTATCAGCCAATCAGCGAGGTAGTCTATCCCCTTTTGACTAGCGCTAGACTAAGGAGATTGTTTTTGTGTCTGAGGTGGAGCGCCACACCTACCATCAGCTCCTTACTTTACCGCACAGATCCCTGTGCTACTCATACGCTGAGTTGGCGAGGGCCGGTATCGAACTAGGAACTTTGTGGTTTCTAGCCGAATGCTCTACCGACTGAGTTAACCCGGCCCCAAATCACGGAGAATGTGACGTAAAGAACAAAAGGAATTGTGATTTGAGTAGTAACATAGTTTCGGTTACAGACAGACAAACACACAATCTCCATTATAATCAGATATGGGTTTTGGGGAGAGAGGGGGTTTAGTTTTTTCCTAATTCAACCGATTTGTCTCTTACAGGTTTCTATGGCAAAAACAACATGGACATGTTCAGGGTTGACTACATCTGTGACTGCCTCTATGAAATCATGCACGATTATATGAGGTACTTCCACGAGAAGAACGGACGCTTCAGGGTGAGTCAATTATTTAGAATATGTCCAGTATTTCATATATGTACATTACGCACCACCAAAATCACGCAACGTGATCACTTTAGGCAATTTTGAAGGAACAAACGTAAATATTTTTTAACTTTTTTTTTAAATTTCGCCAAAAAAAGAAATAACGATCATAAAGAGTTGTTACAAAGAAAAACAGTTAATTTAAAAATTGAAATCGTTTATTTGTATTTGGCAAAGTTTAAGGTTTCTTTAAGGGTCATGATTAGATTCTTTAATTGGATTTGGCAAGGTTTGTTCTGTTTTAGGGCCATTATTTAATATTTCATTTGGACTTGGCAGGATACTAGCAATACTCGTCGAGGTTTGAGTTATCGTTAAGGGCCATGATTCATCGACGAAGGAACTTAGGATTCTCTACCTGAGAGGATTACCAAAGGGTTCGGTATCGGAGGACTCTTTACCTAGAATCAACTGGCCAACGATGGCCCTTAAAAATTTAACAGCGACAAGGGAAGAAAATTCGCACAACTGTAATGTTTGTTGATAATTGGTTAATTTTTTATAATACCTGAAAATCAACTCTATCGAGTGAAAGATGAATCAAATAACATCGGCAATATAGAGTGTTTTTTCTTTGACCACGTGTCTGATTTTTCTTTTCTGTTATGAATTCCTCGTCAAATAATCTCAAACTTGTCTCATATAGAATACAATTCTATATTTTTAAATAAATACACAAGACAATCCTTTTCCCAAAACTTAAGGAAAAGTGATTAAAGCAAACACACGAACACAAATCCTTTTCAAAAATTTAAGAAAAAGTGATTAAAACAAATGTTTACACAAAAATCAAAATCGATTGGATAGGTTAGCATTGCTCTCAACTACGTCCGTGCGTTTGCGCCAAAAATTAATTACTTTTCGATCCCATCTTCTAATTATAAAAGACGGAGGAGAAGTCAACAATTACACACAGACTTCGTCTCACGTTCAAACCGGACACATCCAACGACCACAAATAAACACACGAATCCCGTCTCACTGCCAGATAGAATACGACCAAGTCAACACAATTACTACTATTACCATTTAATCGTACCACCGCATTCAACATCAGGAATCTGTTACAGCAGGTCGTATATACAAACTTGATTCTCATTTCTGCCCACATCTAAACGAAATTAGAAGAAGAAATCAACAAACACACAGACTTCATCTCACGTTCAAACCAGACACATCCGACGACCACAAACAAACACACAGATCTCGTCTCGCTTTAGATAGAACAACGACCAAGAAACAGGTGTTCGAACGAACGACACCACTGCCTCAACATAATTACTACTACTACCAGTATTCTTACCACTTCGTTCTACCTACATCAAGAATCCGTTTCAGCAGGTCATATATACAAACTTTATTCTCATTTCTGTCCACATCTAAACGAACTTTTCCAAACTTAACACAAGAACTTTTACATTTTACATTACACATATCATATCTACACTATTCCTTTTGAACATTTCACATATTATTGCAAATTTATTCTCTGAATAAATTTATTTGTTATTTTATAATCATATGCATTTGTTTTATCATTTCTCCGTATTCTCTACCTAAACTGTGTCATATTTTTATTCGTCATTCATAATATTATTGAACACATCTCTTAACCCCCTGCACTCTTCATCTCACACCCCCGGCGTTCACAAGAAAGTCGGGAGTGTAAGATGAAGAGAGATGTTCGAGATTATTTGACGACGAGTCTACATCTATTTAAATCTATTTTTAAAAAATATGAATCGATACTAAATGCAGAAATTTTAATAGTAAAGTTATTAAAAAGTGCTTTACTAAGATGGCCATACACCTCTAATCTTAAAATTCATATATTCAACACATTTTTTCAATTGTATTTGATTAAACGCAAGGATAGCTCAAGTAAATATGAACAGTATAGGGACAGGCAAACTGGGCCTAAAATACGTTTTTGACAAAATGACTTTAGACCCCCCTACAGAAAATAATTTACCAAAAATCAGGGAATTATCGGATTTTAATGAAATTTTCAGTGTTGATTTATCAATGAATGATCTTTATAATGCATTATTTATTTTATTTCAAAACTTTCTCATTTTTTTCAGGTCACTTAATTTTGATCCCCCCCCCCCCACTTATGTTGGGGGCGTAAAATGTTTTGCAATTTGATCATTTTCGATACTAATTACATTATAAATAATGAGATAAAAGACCGAAGTTATGAATAAAAACAAAAAAAAATTTTTTACGGTTGCGCTTCTATGAGAAAATAAGTACCGAAAATCGGAAAATAAAATGTAAAAAAATAATAAATAATTAATTTTTTGGAGATTTCGTTTTTACTCATTTCGATAATTATTTAATTGGCTATTATTTTATAAAAGAAAAAAATTATACATCAATGTTTTTCTGCTTAAAAAGGGGAGGGAGTACATTTTCAATCAAGTTTTTCTTCAAAAAGTATTACTTTTGAAACCTAAAATAAGGTTTGCATTAAGTAGATATTTATTTTTAGAATCTAAAACTATGACATTTTAAACTTAACATCAGGATTTTCATATTTTAAATGAATTTTATATATTAATTTTTCATAGCAAAAATACTAAATTAAAGTTTTGAAATAAAATAACTGATACATTATAATATTCATTAATTGTTAAATCAATACTGAAATTTTCATTAAAATCGGATAATTACCTGATTTTTGGTAATTTTTTTTCCATCGCAAATGTTACGTTAAAATTGTAAACAAGCGCCTAAAACCATTGAAAAACAGCCAAAATGGTGGGTCGCGTCGAAATTGACCAAAACAAATAGTTTTAAATCTTTTAGAAATAAACTGCATATGTAATTATATTTTTCTTTTCTTAATGATGGTTATTATACTACTACTTATCGATTTAGACAAAGTTTAACCTTAAATAATAGATTTAATTATTCTTAATTCGCTTTTAAAACTCGTAGAAGCTGATTTTTTTTTTGCCAGTCCCTATAACAGTATAATGTCACGATACATTGAATAATGAAATTCTTTCTTTTGCAGAATGGCACTAATGGAAATGGTAATAATGACAACATGGCGGTAAGTAAAAAAAATTCTTTATCGTTTTGATATTAAAAAAAAAAGTGTTACAGACGTGAGGGAAATTTGGTAGGCTAAGAATTAACACTTTGTCTATTTAAGCTGTTTACAGCGACATACTCCTGTGGAAGCCAACACATGGGCGTGCTAGTGTGGGCCGCCCAGCCAGGACCTATATTGACCAACTATGTGAGGATGCTGGATGCTGCGCAGAGGAGCTCCCGGAGGCAATGAATGATAGGGAAGGTTGGCGAGAGATTGTCATGGATATCTGTGATACTTGCGTGACATGATTATGATGAAGAATTAACACTTTGTCTCTTTAAACTGTTCACAGCATCTCTCCCGCCATAGCGATCCTACCGCACATACGCCAAGCAGAGTACACAAGTTCATTATATTCAAAAACTAAACTGTTTGCCTACTTTAAGCCGATCACAACGGCTCTCTCACAACAGTAAATACACTGTTGGTTAGTTAATGATATTCGATCAGGATTCAGATTACAATGATAATAGGATTTTATTTGAATTGATAGGGAACTTTAAAATATCCCATAAATACAGGGAAAATACAAAAAAGATTATAGAAAAATTGTTACAGACGTGGGAGAAATTTGGTAGGACCTTTTTGCAGATACACCAGCACAGGCTGAGTCACTACTACATAGCTTGGAGACGGCAGCAAAGAACATCGGCCTCTATGTGAACTCTGATAAAACGGAGTTCATGAGCTTCAAAAAGAAAGGAGACATCTCCACACTTGACGGTAAGCCTCTCAAGATAGTAGAGCAATTCACATACCTAGGTAGTAATATCTCATCCACAGAGAGCGATATCAATACACGAATAGGAAAGGCATGGTCGGTCACAAACAAATTATCAGTCATATGGAAATCCGATCTCGCTGACAAGGTCAAGCGACAATTCTTCCAGGCTGTGGTTATATCAGTATTGCTGTATGGCTGCACCACTTGGACCCTAACGAAGCGCCTTGAAAATAAGCTAGATGGGATCTGCACAAGAATGCTGCGTGTAGTCTTAAACAAGTCGTGGAAACAGCATCCCACAAGGAGGCAGCTGTATGGCCACTTGCTCCCCATCTCCCAAACCATATGAATAAGACGGACTAGGCATGCGGGACACTGCTGGAGAAGTAAGGACGAGCTCATAAGCGACATACTCCTGTGGAAGCCAACACATGGGCGTGCTAGTGTGGGCCGCCCAGCCAGGACCTATATTGACCAACTATGTGAGGATGCTGGATGCTGCGCAGAGGAATTAACACGTTGTCTATTTAAGCTGTTCACAGCCGTTAGGGAAATCTGGTAGGCAAAACGTTAAATGAAAAGGACTCAGATTACGATTATAGTAGGACTTTATTTGAATTGATTGAGTTCTGAGGTGAAAAGATAGTGAGTTTTGAAATATCTCATCATACAAGTAAGAAGAAAATAGCAAGAAAATATGGTACCTCCATGGGGAGAATTTGGTACCTCCATGGGGAGAATGTGGTACCTCTATGGGGAGAATGTTGTACCTCCATGGAGAGAATGTGGTTCCTCTATGGGGAGAATGTTGTACCTCCATGGAGAGAATGTGGTTCCTCTATGGGGAGAATGTTGTACCTCCATGGAGAGAATGTGGTACCTCTATGGTGAGAATTTGGTACTTCCACGGGGGGAATTTGGTACCTCCATGGGGAGAATGTGGTACCTCCATGGGAGAATTGGTACCTCCATGGGGAGAATGTGGTACCTCCATAGGGAACTCCATGGGGAGAATGTGGTACCTCCATAGGAGAATTTGGTGCCTCCATGGGGAGAATGCGGTACCTCCATGGGGAGAATGCGGTACCTCCATGGGGAGAATGTAGTACCTCCATGGGGAGAATTTGGTACCTCCATGGGGAGAATTTGGTAGGCAAAGATTTAATGATTGTATCTTTTTTTCTAGGAGGAAATGCAACGTAACTTTATGGAAACCTGTCGCAGAGTTCTTCCCTTCTTGGAGAGAACTCTTGAAATGCGTGATGGTGGTAAGCAGTTCTTCATGGGCGAACAGGTAAGCAAAACATCAGATAATATATACTAGCAAAATTATGCGCGTGGTCTAATGGTTAGAGTCGTAAGAAATGGACTCGTCGCCCCGAGTTCAATTCCTGGACGAAGCTGTTTGAATTTCACATAGCGCTAATACCTTTGGGAAAGGTATGAATCCAATTCTCCCTCCAGCTATGGGTAAATAGCAGGGCAGACTGGACTCTTTAACCTTGGCTAGAAAACTAGTCTAGATTAAGGAAAACTCTGTATTCAAACCTAACAGGTTTTTTAAACTCCGCTTAAAAAATTGACCTTGTGTCACATCCTGCTCGTACGGAGGGGTTGGTAAATATATATACTAGGAAAAGCATGCACGCCGTGGGCGCAAGTATTTAAGTTTTAAAGTGGTAAAATATTATATTAGATTAGAAAGATTCCCAAAATTTAAAAAAAAGATTACTTATTTTAATGTTTTATTTTGTTTGTTTGTTTGTTGTTTTTTTGGTGTGTGTGTGTATGTATGTCCAGATGAAACAACAAAAATAAAACAATTGACGACAAAGTAAATATACAGGGTGGACTATAATGATGGGACACTTTTTAACTGCTATTTTCTCAGATTACAAAAGCGACACAGAGTACTAAATACATTTATTACATATCTGGTACACAGGAGTTTTATATATATATATATATAATCAGCCGACATAATTTGCGGTCCATAAACATAACAGCACAAAATGTCGTCAAATAAACACCAGGAGATTTAGCAGCCTGACGATGGTGTAATAACCTGAAACCTGGGTAGTTGCTTATGAAAAACTTTTATATTTAAAAAATTCAACAAATAAATAAAGCTCCTACAATGTTGTGGTTGAGCACTGTGATTTCTTTGTTTCATCCCAAAACAAAATTTTAAATATCTATCTATCTATCTATATCTATATCTATCTCTCTCTCTATATATATATATATATATATATATATATATATATATATATACAGGGTGGACCATAATGATGAGACACATTTTAAATGCTATTTTCTCAGATTACAAAAGCGACACAGATGTCCTTAAGATGATCATCAACATGACGAAAACGTTTGAGAGCTCGATTTCTCATATCACGTAAAGTGTGGTTTAGCATATTAACTGGAATAGCTGTTATATTCCTAAGGATGCTTTTAGTTCCGCTGTCGTGTAGGGTTACCTGAAAGATCGGGTATACGCAGGCAGGCCCCACACGACAGCGGAACTGAAAGAAAGCATCCGTAGAGGTCCACGCTATATATAAACATTGAATATCACCGGTTCTTGCTTTTTGATAAAAATTGTGAAAATTTAATTTATATTCGAAGATGTTTAAAAACTGAAATATGAATAGAAATAGCATTGAAATTCTAATTGAAAATATCCAGCATTTGTAAATCTCAAAAGTGAAATCTATTCACTATGGTTTCCGGCCCTCAACCCAGGTAATGCTGGGTAGCTGTTTCTAGTCACTAAGAAATATAAGATTAATTCAATGTATTAATGATTTTGACTCTAAATCAAACACTCGTTTAGAAACTAACGACTTCTTCAGGGTACTAAGGATGCTTTTTCGTTCCAATGTCGTGTAGGGCAACCTGAAAGATCGGGATTACGCAGGCAGGCCCCACACGGCAGCGGAACTGAAATAAAGCATCCGTAGAGGTCCACTCTATATATAAGTAAGGGAAATCATATTCATTAAAGGAGTAAAAAGATAAAACAGTTTGAAATGGAAACGTTGTGGCACAATGCATACGAGCAGAATGAAAATCTAGTGCAAGCAAGTGTATATATATATATATATATATATATATATATATATATATATATAGCTGTATAGTTATATGAATACATATGTAGTAAGTCTAGCTACATATAAGTATAAATATGTGTGTGTGTGTGTAGACTGGAGATAGTGGATCCTCTGTCTGTGTGTGTGTGTGTGTGTGTATTTATATATGTGTATACATGTATGGATAAGTGTATGTGTGTAATAAGCAAGCCATATAAGGTTTGGCCGGTTTTTGTCTGTAACAAAAATTACGTCACTGCTTACGTCACATTACCCCAAGTCGTCATAACAGAATAAATACACTCAAAGTTTGAACATGCAACATTAGACAGCCCTCATTGTTTTTTTTTAAACAAGTTTTAATAAATACATGACTGGTATTATATATCTATATATAGATTGTTTTATTTCAATACATATTTAAAGTTTATATTTCAAATTGTTTTATTTTTTAATCCTTTGATGAATTTAATGATTTTACTTACTTAGGGTACAAACTCGCTGACATTGAATTTTTTACTCCCACCCCTCAGGCAATATGTTTCAAAAATCTATTTTTACATCGCCCGAGGGGTGTTTTTTTATTTTGTACTAGTATAAATAAGATTTATTCAACGCATTAATGATTTTGACGATAAATCAAATACTCATGAATAAACGAACGCAATTCCTGAGGGTATTATGACGTAAGCAATGATGTAGGTTCGGTTACAGAAAGACTGACACCGAATTTCCGTTATAATAAGATATATTGAACTGAGATTGAGTTAATATTTTAATAATTCCTTGCAGATGATGCTGTGTGACATGATGTTCTACTGTTTCTTGGAGAGCCCGATGATGGAGAACCAGACCATGTTCAAAGACTACCCCAAACTGATGGCCTTGTGGAAACGCGTTGCTGCCCACCCTAAAGTCAGCGGGTACCTCAAAAAGCGTTCCAACACCAACTGGTAGAGAGTTTCTCTTATAGAGACAGAAGATCCCAGATAAAAATCCTGGCTAAATGAACGCGGTTAAATACGAGAGAGAGAGAGAGAGAACCTTATAAAGTTCTTTTTTTTTTCTTATTATGTGTAAAGTGAAAAGGACTTTACTTGTATAAAAAAAAATTCCTTTGTGTAAAGAAATTTTAAAAAATAAATTTCCCTTTAAATAGCAAAATGACTTTATATTTGTTTTCTACCTTTGTTTGTTTTACAGAGTTATATCCCCCCCTCCTGATCCATGTCCATTAGGGTAGGTTGATTTTGAAACTGTAACGTCTCCCATGTGGCGAAAGTTGCAAATTAACATAAGAATTTACTGTTACATAATTGTTAGTATCCTAACACTCATTTACAGTAGTGTAGAAACCAAAATGGCTGTTATAAGTTGCAGCCGGTTGCCTTGAAGGACTGAGTGACAAGGCTTGACCTCAGAGTTTAGTCAGTACCGGCCAAACCACGACGGTGGTAAGTCGTGTTAAGCGCACGGCCGACTCAATCTGTGCAGGTAGTCTGGTGGGGATTTCGGAATAAAATAAAGTTCTTTTTTTTTCTTTTGAAAAAAAAATTCCTTTGTGTAAAGAAATGAAAAAAAATAAATTTCCCTTTAAATAGCAAAATGACTTCATATTTGTTTTCTACCTTTCTTTGTTTTACAGATTTATATTTCCCCCCTCCGGGATCGACGCAATTTATTTCCACCTACCACCCATGAGCTTCGGTTTATGGGTGGGCCCACATAAAAATGTCCTTGTGTCACGCCCTCATAAGTGGGATGAGAGGCAAATACCTGTAGATATGGCCAACAGTATTGATAATGTACAACAATTTTATTAATAATTGAGGTTTAAATAAAAAATAAAATCTTGAGAAAATTACGTAAATAACTAAGGGAATTGTAACTCTAGTAGTGATATAGACAGCCGGTCCTCGGACAGAGTTTGCTGTAATTAACAGCGTTGATCCCAAGGAGGCTATCCCCCCCCCAGGCAATACCTGCCCCCTTAGTTTAAAGGGACAGGGCTGGTTTCATTGCGCAGTGCCTGAGGCGCCCCCACCTTGAGGAGGAATGCCGACGAGATCAACACATTTTTGCACCCGCCGCCCATGAGTCACGGCTCATGGGGGGTCCCACATTAATAGGGCCTTGTACCTAACTTGTACATGGGGTACGTGGTAAATGCCTAGTTTCGGTTATAGACAGCCAAACACAATCTCCATTATATTAAGATCATATTTATTATTTTGGGGACCTTTCCAAGTAGGAATTACACGTAAAATTACACACACACACACCCATAAATAATCAAACAGACCACCAATAACATAAATGAAAGCTGTTAAATACGAGAGAGAGAGAGAGAGAACCTTATAAAGTTCTTTTTTTTTCTTCTTAACATGTCCAATTATGTGTAAAGTGAAAACGACTTTACTTGTATAAAAAAAAATTCCTTTGTGTAAAGAAATGAAAAAAAATAAATTTCCCTTTAAATAGCAAAATGACTTTATATTTGTTTTCTACCTTTGTTTGTTTTACAGAGTTATATCCCCCCCTCCTGATCCATGTCCATTAGGGTAGGTTGATTTTGAAACTGTAACGTCTCCCATGTGGCGAAAGTTGCAAATTAACATAAGGAATTACTGTTACATAATTGTTAGTATCCTAACACTTATTTACAGTAGTGTAGAAACCAAAATGGCTGTTATAAGTTGCAGCCGGTGGCCTTGAAGGACTGAGTGACAAGGCTTGACCTCAGTGAGATCCTCCTCCCGGTGGATACCGTGAGAATCGGTGGAGAAGACCCTCTTCCGGTTTAAATTAGAAACAGAGTTTAGTCAGTACCGGCCAAACCACGAAATGTAAAGAAATTTAAAAAATATTTTTAAAAAAATAAATTTCCCTTTAAATCGCAAAGTGACTTTATATTTGTTTTCTACCTTTCTTTGTTTTACAGAGAAATATTTTCTCCCTCTTGTGCCATGTCCAAAAGAAAAGAAAATAAGATAGATATAAAAAAAATAAAATAGAATAAAATCCAGCAGAATCTATAATTACAATTTTTCGATAAAATTAATTTCATTCTAAGCTTCTAAATCCAACGCACACATACACACATATTAACGTATATGAACAAGGCACGAACACAAACAAAGCACACACACCTAACAAACACACACACACACACACACACACACGCACACACCTGGTGTTGGGACTTAAGAACAAGAACACACACACACACACACACACACACACACACACACATAGGACAACAGGTGATTTTCATAGACATGAAATTTACACACACACACCCATAAATAACCAAACAAAAACCAAAAATTCTGGAATGGTAATCCCACACACATGCGGTTTCATGTAACTGGATATTTTCAAAAAGTGAAAAATCGACCTACCCTAATCTAGAAGACCATAGTTAGTCAATTTGATTCTTACTGGGTGCTCTAACTTCTGGCCTTGTGCCACAACTAAGCTTAGCCAGTTAATAAAAATATAACTTGACATTAAAATAGAAATTAGAAGGCAATTGACAATTCAATGGAATAGGTGATGAAAATGATGTTCATTTATCTGTTTCCTAAATATTTTCGGGATAAAATCCCATTTTCAAAGGTTTAGTGAATTTGAAAATTTTCAAAAGTACTTCCAAAACCATTGAAAATGGGATTTTATCCCGAAAATATTTAGGAAACAGGTAAATAAACATCATTTTCATCACCTATTCATTGCATTGTCAATTGCCTTCTAATTTCTATTTTAAACACATACGAACAATGCTTCAAGCAAACTATAAAACCCTTATAACTTGACATTACTTTGAGATAGCTTTCAACAAAAGATTTTTGGTCATATTCATTAAGATAAAACAAAACAATTAGAAATAAATAATACTAAACAGGTATTTATTAAAATCAAATTTTTGTACCTCAATATGCAAATTAGCCTTCACGTTCACATTGTAAACCGCTATTTTGTTGTATATATAAATACAATTGCATGTCATTAATATGTAAACCCTGCCCAACGGTGTGGGGGTCCAGTGGCTTCGGTCCTGGATCTTTACAAGTTAATAGCGTCGATCCCAGGAGGCTATCCCACCAGGCAATACCCGCCCCCTTGATTTAAAGGGGCAGGGCTGGGTTTATTGCCCAGTGCTGAGGCGTCCCCTTGAGGGGGAATGCCGACGGGATCGACGCAATTTTTTCCACCTACCACCCATGAGCCTCGGTTTGTGTGGGCCCACATAAAAATGTCCTTGTGTCACCCCCTCATAAGTGGGATGAGAGGTAAATACCTGTAGATATGGCCAACAGTATTAATGATATACAACAATTTTATTAATAATTGAGGTTTAAATAAAAATAAAATCATGAGAAAATGACGTAAATAACTAAGGGAATTGTGACTCTAGTAGTGATATAGACAGCCGGCCCTCGGACAGAGTTTGCTGTAATTAACAGCGTTGATCCCAAGGAGGCTATCCCCCCCCAGGCAATACCTGCCCCCTTAATTTAAAGGGACAGGGCTGGTTTAATTGCGCAGTGCCTGAGGCGCCCCCACTTGAGGAGGAATGCCGACGGGATCAACACATTTTTGCACCCGCCGCCCATGAGTCACGGCTCATGGGGGTCCCACATTAATAGGGCCTTGTACCTAACCTGTACACGTGGGGTACGTGGTAAATAGTCTCCGTTAGAGACAGCCAAACACAATCCCCCTTTATAAGACCATATTTATTATTTTGGGGACCTTTCTAATTGGTATCGCTTTCAGTCTCATATTCCACAATATCAGTATAATTAATATTATGGGGTTGTTGCTCTGTCAGGGATTGGTTGGTCTGTTTTTATCTCCCTTGCGTTCGACTACGTGATTGACCTCTCATCAGCATATAGTGAAAGAACCGTTGTAGATAACTTGCACGATTCACTTTTCATCTGGTGTCGCTTATCTGGAAATACGGGGTTATTTAACCTTCATGTATTGTTATTGTGTACTTCACACCAGTCCCAGCTGATGGTCTTTCACTGGAGTGAGTGACAACAAGTCCCTCAGATCCCCAGGACTCGTTATTATTATTATTATTTTTTTTTTTTCACTCCATTGGAGTTTTTAGGTCTTATCTGATATTAGTTAATGTACTGCTAAATAAAAAAAACTGTGAATGGAGTGTAGCATAATGGCGCGCCCTACCCGGGAACACCATATTTGTGGCCTTGTGCCAGACACAGAGAAACCTTAATAGGATGTAGCATGATTCTCAGACCTTACGGGAGTGGGCAAGCAAGAGGTAATGTAATTCTCATTATCACCTGTGAGTCGATTCGTAGCCAGGAAGTCTAGGATTTTGCTATTAAAATCTATTTTAATCGGTTTGTCAGAAGAGAGGATGGTTGACCCACTGACCTCTTAATTGACACGTGGGCCCCACAAAATAACGTCACGTATATTTTACGATTGGTAGTGTCGTGAAAAGGCAATACGTTACAGGAGTCTGCATGCAAAGATCAAACTGACCCCACCCGCTAACTCGTCTACGAGACAATCTTGTTCATAACATTACTTTTATATTATCAAAGAAATATATTTTGCGTCTTATCTGTTAGTAGTTTATTTACTGCTAAAAAGAAATATCTGAACAACCTCTAAGAGTTCTAGTTGAATGATGTTTGTCATTGAATTTTCAGCCCTATCCCCTCAGGCAATATCTTTAAAAAATTAATTTTTACATCGCCCGGAGGGTGTCTTTTTATTTTGCAAGTATTTCTGGACAATTGTTCAATTTTATGAAAATTATATTAAAACTTCATTAAAATTTCCTCTACTTTTAAACCCATTTGATTTTTTTTTAAATTTTTATAATCTAATGCTAAAACACTTGCTGCAGAAAAATACTGTGTGATTTTTGTTTCATTTCGTGGAAATTCTACGGGTCCTGCTAGTATATATTATAGGCACTGGCAAAAATATCGGATACTACGAGTTTTAAAAGCGAATTAAAAATAATTAAATCTATTATTTAAGGTCAAACTTTGTCTAAATCGATAATTAGTAACATAATGACCATCATTAAAAAAAGAAAAATATCATTATATATGCAATTTATTTTAATACATTTAAAGGGATTTGTTTTGGTCAATTTCGACGCGATCCGCCATTTTGCTATTTTTTCAAGGTTTTAGGCGCTTGTGTACAATTTTAATATAACATTCTATGGCATTGAATTTTCAGCTCCCATCCCCTCAGGCAATATCTTTCAAAAAATTATTTTTACATCGCCCGGGGGGGGGGGTCTTTTTTTTTGCTAGTAATGATAATGGAGATTGTCTGTATTTCTGTCTGTAATAAAAACTACGTCATAGCTCTATGTCGCAGCTTACGTCACAATATTCTTATGTTATATACACCCAAAATTTGATTAAGTCCTGTCTACTTTCAGATCTTCACCTGTTATCAGGTGTGATTTGAAATGTTGAATTAGATTCTTCGTCTATGTGAGCAGATGGTTTTGTTTACCCAGACACCAATAAATTTTACCTATCTCACTTAATAATTCTGAAATATTAATTTCAAATATTGGAGGGAATCTTATATATAATTAAATCAGATTGTCTGTATTTCTGTCTGTAACAAAAACTACGTCATAGCTCTAGTCACAGCTTACGTCACAATATTCTTATGCTATATACACCCAAAATTTGAGTAAGCAATTTTAAAAATGTTTTTTACTCTCGTCCTTTTTTTTTACAGTAACAAGAAGTTAACTAAAAAGTTTACAAATAAATAAATACCTACGATTTGTGTAAAATTGATGTGGAAAATATTCAAAATAATTGTTTGATTATTACATGCACGCAACATTTTATTTGAGAGGGACGGGCTCAGTTTTCATTTCAAATTGTTTTTTTTTTTTTTTTACTCCTTTAATAAATATGAGGATTCTTACTTATGACACCAAACGACATTGAATTTTTAACTCCCACCCCCTCAGGCAATGTCTTTCAAAAATTAATCTTTACGATGCCCGGGGGTGTTTTCTGTTGCTAGTAATAATAATAGAAACTGAATCTCTCATAATTGCAGTGCAAGACAATGCCATAAGAATTATACCAAAGCAAAAATAGATAAGACACAACAACAAGTGTAGAATGTGTGGAGATGAAGACGAAACAGTTAATCATATAATTAGTGATTTTTTTACATCGCCCGGAGGGTGTCTTTTTATTTTGCTAGTAATAATAATAATAATAAGAAACCCTACCAGATGAAAAGTGAGTCGTGCAAGAAAGGATACCGACAATGGTTGTCTTTCTTTTTGGTGAAAGAGGTCAATCTGTTCGTGACCTTTGCTCGTAGGAAACGGACCGCCCAGTCCCTAGCAAGACGGCAGCCTCATTTTAGATAGTAATAACATATGATATGATAACAAAGTTGATATGCCGTAAAACAAACCAAACCAAATTAAAACATACTGAAGATTAGTGGGGTGGGTGGTGATATTCTCTGGACAATTGTCCAATTTTATGAAAATTAGATTAAAATTTCGGTAATTTATGAGGAAGTGCGTCCCGGTCGCCTGCCTCAAAAATTGCTATCCGGTGACTATTAAAATAACGACCAGCTCAGTCTATTCAAAACTATCCATCTTCATATCTATCTATCTATCTATCTCAAATTTGTTCATATTTATCTATATTACTTTAAATACTAAGATTTTCTTTTATTCATGTTTGTTTAATGTCTTGTTTTTAGTTTAAATAAACAAGAATTACGAAAAAAAAAAGAAGCGACCCCCCCCAAATACATTTACTTGTCGAAAATATCTATCTATCTCAATTTGTTCATATCTATCTATATTATTTTGTTTGTTTATCTATCTATCTATCTATCTATCTATCTCAGCCTATTCCAAACTATATATCCATCTTCATATCTAAACAAGAATTACGACAAATTACGATAAATAAACAAGAATTACGACGAGCTGGGGTCGTTATTTTGATTGTCACCGGGTAGCAATTTTTGAGGCAGGAGACTGGGACGCATTTCCTCATAAATGAACAAGATTTCATTAAAATGTCTTCCACTTTTAAATCCATTTGATTTTTTTAAATGTTTTAATAAAAAACTAACTCTAGCTTAGGCTATGAACTTATCGATCATTTTTATGTGTGTGTGTGTGTGTGTGTGTGTGTGTGTGTGCGTATGTGTGTGTGTATGTTTTTTGTGTTTGAATGTTTGTGTGTACGTACGTTTTTCTGTATATATATATATATATATATATATATATATATATATATATATATATATATATATGAGAGTACGTAAATAAACAATGTTTATTTGATATGGCTTTTAGCCGACAATTTTTGGAGGATATGTGCTTAATTGAAGTCATACCTAATTTTTGAAAATTAATTAGTTAATAATTAATGAATTTAGGCGGGCATATATGTTCAAATATAAGGCTAAACAAATGGAGAAAATTTCAATCCCTGTATAGGTTGAAACATACATTCAGGGATTGACATTTTCTCGATTTGTTTAGCCTTATATTTGAACATATATGCCGGCCTAAATTCATTAATTATTAACTAATTAATTTTCAAAATTAGGTATGACTTCAATTAAGCACATGTCCTCCAAAATATATATATATGTAAAATGAAAATGGAAATGAATCTGACGGTAGGTTGAAAAGAGAAATAAAGGAAAGAAAGTATTGAATGGATAAAAGGGGATTATTTTAATTAACTTAACTTACACGTGTTTCAGTCAGGAGTTTATCCACGTGTACATTATTCTATCTATTATTATTTTTAAATAACAAAATGAAATAAAATAACTATATTTTTTCTATTATTATTATTTTTTTAATTTTGTTATTCAAAAATTATAATAGATAGAATAATGTACACATGGATAAACTCCTGACCAAAACACGTGTAAGTTAAATTAATTGAAGAAATCCTATTTGATCCATTCAATACTTTCTTTCCTTTATTTCTCTTCTCAACATATATATATATATATATATATATATATAACTTGTGTTATCAAAGAGGTCAAAAGGTCGGGGAGTCAAAAGGTCGGGGGTCAAAAGGTCGGGGGGGGGGTCAAAAGGTCTTGATTCCTTTATTACTTTCTTTGCTTAAAATCATTAAAAAGAATTATAAAATTCTAGAAATATAACATAATGTGGATATAGTTCAACGACAAAATCAATACCATACAGCATTACCCCCAATAGTACTAACACATTGTTAAAACCAATTACTAAAAAAGTATTAATATAAATACACAACATATATTACTTCCTAACCGTTAGGCATGAAATAACACCAGACGGGTTGATATGCCGTTAAAATCAATAAGCAATCAAACAAACATAAAGGTTTGAATGTAGTAGATAACCCGAGGGCTATCATATCTACACACACACTCTCTCTCTCTCTCTCTCTCTCTCTCTCTCTCTCTCTCTCTCTCTCTCTCTCTCTCTATCTATCTATCTATCTCTATCTCTATCTCTATCTATCTATCTATATCTATCTTTCTTTCTTTCTATCTATCTATCTGTCTATCTATCTCCCTCTGTCTGCCCCTATCTGTTTGTTTCTCAACGTTCAGTTCAACGACAAAAGTTTCGGATTCAACGAATGGGACAAATACAGAAATAGTAAGGAATTTAAAATTACACGATATGTATTATTTCCTACCCGTTATAGACATGACATAACCCCAGACGGGTTGATATGCCGTTAAAATCAATAAATCAAATCAAATCATAGAAGTCAACGAGACAAGACAATGGCGGCCGAAGCAGTCAGCAAGAACGAGCAACAAGGAATAACGTATGATCATATCCTCTCTAAGTCTGTCTGTCTGTCTGTCTGTCTCTGTCTCTGTCTGTCTGTCCGTCTGTCACGCGAGATGAACTCTCACCGTTTATATACCCGATGTTGATGTTAGTAACAGCTTTATTTGCAGGCTCACAACATATTTTCGATGCTTCCGCAATAATCTCGAGGACTTCATTGTGCCTCCACGTGTAGCTTCTTAGGGCATACTCGCTGATTATTTTCTTACGTCATATTTTAATTCCATTGTATAATGTTATTTTGTATGCACTGAATTTTTAGCTAAACAATTCGACAATCCTCTGGCCGTCTGTTTATAATTCTCCCGAAAATATTCAACCCCAGCAATTCTCTGATGGATTTTCAATAGACGTTTTAAACAAACGCATTCCAAATAAATTCTTTCATTCAAAATATTTTTTTTAAATCTTCGTCTCCTTCTTCTTCGCCCATATTTTATTTTTACTAAAACTGATCCTTTTTTTTGAAAGTCCCTCTAATAACGTATCAATGATGCATGATAATTAAATAACCGTATATTTCCAGAACAGCGACACCAGATGAAAAGTGAATCGTGCGAGAAAGGGTACCGACAATGGTTCCGACACAATTCTTAGAGGTCATTCACGGAGGCGCAGGAATTTCTACGTGAGATATCACAGAGAAAGGAAGGTACGAACGGACAACCAACCAGAGCAACAGTCTGAAAAGATAAATAAATAAATAATAATAATAATAATAATAATAATAACTAAATAACACTATATTTTTAGAACAGCGACACCAGATGAAAAGTGGATCGTGCAAGAAAGGGTATCTACAATGGTTCCGACACAATTCTTTTTTGTGTTGATGAGAGGTCACTCACGTAGGCGAATGCATCTCTACGTGATGTTGTTTGGAGATTTTGTGAAATAAATGACTAATTAGGACTGAGCCTATTCTAGTAGTGACTACACAAAGCGGAGTTTAATAGGTTTGAATTCAGAGTTTTCCTTCTCCTAGACTGGTTGCCTAACTATTTATATATAGTGAAATAAATGACTAATTAGGACTGAGCCTATTCTAGTAGTGACCACCCAAAGCGGAGTTTAACAGGTTTGAATTCAGAGTTTTCCTTCTCCTAGACTGGTTACCTAACAAAGATTAAAGAGCCCAGTCTGCCCCACTATTTATCTATAGTTGGAGGGAGAATAGTTGGATTCATACCTTTCCCAGGGGTATTACCACAATGTGAACTGTAGCTTCGTCAAGTATTTGAACTCGGGTCGACAAGTCCATTTCCTACGAATCCTACCATTACACTACGCGCCTCCAACTTGGGGAAGGCCGAAGAACACAGCGGTCTTGACATTGTGCTTATACATACCACAATAAAGATGAGGACTCTGGGTCAAAGTGGACATCGAAACAATGGTAATGAAGGGATGCTCCACATTCCCCAGACCTCCAGAACAGAGTTGAACGTCATACCCAGGACTTGAAGACCTTCAGACACCGCCTTCTGGCATATATATGATAAAAAGGAAGTGCGTGGTGTAATGGTTAAAGTCATCGGAAATGGACTCGTCGCCCCGAGTTCAAATCCTGGACGTGCTAATTGCATTTCACTTAGCGCTAATACCCTTGGGAAAGGTATGAATCCTACTCTCCCTCCAGCTATGGGTAAAAAGTAGGGCAGACTGGGCTCTTTAACCATGGCTATGTAACCAGTCTAGGAGAAGGACAACTCTGAATTCAAACCTGTTGAACTCCGTTTAAGAAATTGACCTTGTGTCACATCCTGCTCGTGCGGAGGGGTTGGTAAATTATATATACATATATATATATATATGATCAAAAGGGTTTGGAGTTGCCATAAGGGCAATAGTGTTGAGACAATCATATAGTTGGTAGGGCTTGACATGACCAGCCAATTGATCGAAGGGGGCCTCTCCGACCGCCCGTCTAGCCAACGTAAGGGCCAAAGTGCATGTCATAGACTGCTGAACCATCTGGGTTCTATCCTTAAGCATCATGGGTCACCACCCACGGCCAACAGTTGGCCCCATTGGGGGAGTCTTACCCCTTTGCGGAGGTGCAGTCCGTGTATTCTAACGCCCCAGCCGAGTGGGTGGTAGCTACCCGGGAGCGAGGGGTTCCTCTCTGTGTAACAGTGCAGTAGGGCGACACACTCAAGCTCAAACCGGGAGGCACACTCTCTATCTACGCCACTGATAAGCAGATAGTTTGTAATTCAATACTCAGTTAATTTATTTGGGGTTGAGTGTAAATTAATTTTGGCTACGAGTCGCATCAAGAAATCATTTTGAGAAGCCCTTTCGTAGACATGACGTATGAATTATAAGAATTAAATTTTAAATTAGATTTTTTTAAAGTCGAAAGTTGATGGATGGTTCGCTGATTGGTTATCTACGAGGGTGTCAAAAAGTGATGCCATTTTATTTAGGACAGATATTATTACCAACACAGGAATATGTATCATTCATCAAATTGAAACTGGTCATCGGTGGATCACATCCCTACTTCTCCATACTGAGGATAGACGATCTTCAAGCCTAGCAGTCCCCACCATAACTTGAGGATCTCTCTTTCTCTCTCTCTCTCTCTCTCTCTCTCTCTCTCTCTATGTATCTTATCTCTGTATATATATATATATATATATATATATATATAATATATAATATTTAATTACCAAACTTGTTGGTAAACCCTTGTGGTAAGAAAAAACCCTGGCAAATAGTTTGATTGTAAAAAAATACATATCACTGTTCGTCTTACCATCAATGAACAAGTCCTACTAAAGAAGTAGGGGTGAGCTCATTCATATTTACCAACCCCTCCGCATGAGCAGGATGTGACACAAAATAAATTTATGAAGCAGAGTTTAACAGTGAAGGTTGGCCAGCAAAAACAAGTTACAATAAAATAACATTACTCAAAATGAACAATAGAGAAAATATTTTCTTAAATTAAATACAGAGTATTTCAGAAAAATTGATATCTTATTATAATGGAGATTGTGTGCTTTTCTGTCTGTAACCGAAACTATACCACTACTTAAGTCACAATTCCTTTTGTTATTTACGTCACATTCTCCATGATTTTATTTTTATCTAAACCTCAATTTCTAATAAAATTGTATTACATTATTAATACTGTTAATCATATCTACAAATGAATAATATGCAATTGTATTATATATAGACTAAAATAGCATTTTACAGTGTGAACAGGAAGGCTAATTTGCATATTGAAATTAAAAATTTGATTTTAATAAATATGTGCTTAGTATTATGATTTTAATTGTATGGTTTTATCTTAATGAATATGATAAAACATCTCTTCAATAAATCTTAAAAGAAATCGATTAACGAGAAGAAATAATTCTAATTTTATTCTTTACTTCCTATTTTAACTAAGTTATCAAATTAGGAAAATTTAGCAATGAAAGACGAGAGTGATAGAAGAGTAAGTTTCAGTTGTTCTATTTTTCGATTATGCACCCCTCTGTTTCAAATCATTTTATTTGCATTCTTATTTAGTTTCATTAGCTTTTCTAATTTAATATACTTTATTACATTAAAACTTAAATACTTGCACCCGGAGGGTGCATATATTTGCTAGTAATTTTAATAATGTTGAATTAGAACGCCACACTCCCCAGAGCTCCAAAATTTAAACTTCACCATTAGACGCAGTTTAACGTCATAGCCCAAACACTAAGACCCTCACCAACCGCCTTCTAGCACATATGATAAAAAGGGGTTGGTTTGGTTTGTTTAGGGCATATCAACCTCAGTGGGTCACTAAATACCGACAGTGTTTTGAAATAAATTAATTCTTATTGGATACTCAATTTTTCTATTTAACCCATAGATGGGACCCTAACAGGTACTACCACTCCGGGTCAGAGTGGACCTGGGAGCAATGGTGAATGAAGGAGTGCTTCACTTTCCCCAAACCTCCAGAACTGGAACCTCACCATCAGATAGAGTTTAACGTCATTCCCAGGCACCGCCTTCTAGCACCCATATGATAAAAAGAGTTGGGGCTTGACATTATGGGAATAGGGTTAGGGCAATCATATAGGTGCTAGGGCTTGAGGTGACCAGCTGATGGATCATAGTGGGCCTCTCCGACCGCCCGTCTAACCCAAGTAATGGCCAAAGTGGAGTGTTGCATGTCATGGACTGTTAATACACCAGGATTCCGTCCTTTAGCATCACGGGTCGCCACCCCACGGCCAACAGGTGGCCCCATTGGGGTTTGTGGTTCTTATCCCTCTATAGAGGTGCAGTCGGTGTATTCTAAAGCCCCGGCCGACAGGGCTGGAGAGAGAGGAGAGAGAGAGAGAGAGAGAGAGAGAGAGAGAGAGAGAGAGAGAGATATGAACAGACAGACAGAGAGGAACAGTCTGATATATATTTTATATCAAATGCTTATCTATTTATTCTATTTTCTTTTCCACTGGAAATGCTAAGCTCAAAAACCAAGCCCTGATGATATTTAATGCGTATATATATATATATACTTTGTCGTTAATTGTTTTATTTTCGAAGTTTCCTCCGAACATACAGATACACATAACTGCCTTTATATATGTATAGATTACATTCCGACATACATACACACAACTGCCCTTTATATATGTATAGATTTCATCCGGACATACATACACACAACTGCCCTTTATATATGTATAGATTACATTCGGACATACATACACACAACTGCCCTTTATATATGTATAGATTACATTCGGACATACATACACACAACTGCCCTTTATTATTGTATTAGATTACATTCGGACATACATTCACACAACTGCCCTTTATATATGTATAGATTACATTCGGACATACATACACACAACTGCCCTTTATATATGTATAGATTACATTCGGACATACATACACACAACTGCCCTTTATATATGTATAGATTACATTCGGACATACATACACACAACTACCCTTTATATATGTATAGATTACATTCGGACATACATACACACAACTGCCCTTTATATATGTATAGATTTCATTTGGACATACATACACACAACTGCCCTTTATATATGTATAGATTACATTCGGACATACATACAACAACTGCCCTTTATATATGTATAGATTTCATTTGGACATACATACACACAACTGCCCTTTATATATGTATAGATTACATTCGGACATACATACACACAACTGCCCTTATTATGTATAGATTACATTAGGACATACATACACACAACTGCCCTTTATATATGTATAGATTACATTCGGACATACATACACACAACTGCCCTTTATATATGTATAGATGATATGTGATATTCTAACAGTGCAGAAAGGGTTGTGAGTTTGGGGTTTGCTTTATATATGTATAGATTTTATATGGACATACATACACACAACTGCCCTTTATATATGTATAGATTATATTCGGACATACATACACACAACTGGCCTTTATATATGTAAAGATGATATGTGATATTAAAAAAAAAAAAGGGTGGGTGTTTGTGGTTTGCCTTGATGACAATAAGGTCGAGACATTCACGAAGTTAACAAAACCAAAAAACAGAAGAATTCTGGTACTTTTCCAAGTTTTACGGCATTGACTTCCAAATTTTCGTTGAAAGTTTGTCACCCCAAGGTCAAACCGAATCATTGCAGAGCAAACATGCAATTAATGCAATTTACCATGTGCAACTGAGGCCAATACTGTTGCATATGTTAAATTACTTTAATTGCATTCCGTTAACCATGACTGAGTACAAAACTGGTTTACAAAACAATATTTTTTGTCTGAGGTAAGAATGTGAATAGGTGTTTTTTTGGGTGTGCTGATTTCAAATTTATAAACAGTTTTGCTCTATCACCTCTAGTTTTCTGTCTTTTAAATGGGCAGGTCTGGGTTTATTGCCTGGTGCCTGAGGCGCCCCCTTGAGGGATAATGCCGACGTGATGAACGCATTTTTGCAGCCACCATTCATGAGTCCAGCTTGTGGGTGGTCCCACATTAATAGGGCCTTGTGCCTAACCCGTACACGTGGGGTACGTGGTAAATATCTAGTATGTATATGGTCAACAGTATTAATAATGTAAAACATTTTTATTAGTAACTAAGATTTAAATAAAAGAATGTGACGTAAATAACTAAAGAAATTTGACTTGAGCAGTGATATGGTTTCGGTTACAGACCGACAAACACACAATCTCCATTATAATAAGAATATATGACCATCAGTATTAATAACACTGGTTTACAAAAAAATATTTTTTGTCTGAGGCAAGAATGTGATTAGGTGTTTTTTTTACTAATTTGGATGTGCTGAATTCAAATTCCTAAACAGTTTTGCTCTATCACCTCTAGTTTTCTGCCTTTTAAATAGTTTAGTATATATAGAGTATATATGTGCTTATTTCAACAGTTGTAGCAGCTTATTACAGATAAAACAGGATAGATAAAGAACATTGACGGAATAAATATACTTGGATGACACAATATACACCATTCATAGTACCGCAGACAGTTAGAAATGTGTTTTCTTAGATGATCTGCTGTATTTTGCCTCCGGGATGTTCAGCAAGAGCATCCAGCATAAGTCTCCCATCATGCCGGGGTTCCACTTACCTTGGTAGTTGCTCTCCATCTTTGTAATGTCTTGGTGGAATCTTTCTCCGTGCTCATCACTCGCTGCTCCAAGGTTTGGAGGGAAGAAGTTGAGGTGGGAATGGAGAAAATGAATTTTGAGTGATATTCGACATCCCATATCCGCATAAGTCTTTAGCAACTTCTTAATACAGGCTTGGTAATTTGGTACGTGTGTGTTACAAAGGAAGCCACTACAGACTGACTTAAATGCTTCCCATGCTCTCAGTTCCTTTAAGGTAAGAAGCTCCTCAAAATCAGTATCCTTCAGCTCTTCTCGGATCCGAGGTCCGACAAAGATGCCCTCTTTGAGCTCAGCAGCACTGAGACCTGGGAACACAGTACACAAGTGTTGGAAGGCAGCACCATTTTTGTCCATGGCCTTCACGAAATTCTTCATCAAACCAAGCTTGATGTGAAGACGAGGAAGAAGCACCTTATTCATGTCAACCAGAGGATCCTCATTGACGCTGTGTTCGCTGTGTCCAAGTTTCGTCAGACCATGTTTTTATTCAGACGTGGTCTGACGAAACTCCGTGGGCCTCAGATACCCACGAGTGGAAATGGTCCATAATCACGATACCCATGGTATATAAGGCCTTTCTATTCACAAATATGTATATATATATTGTCAAATATCAATAAATCATTCTCTCTCTCCCGACCTCTCCCTACCTCTCTCTCTCTCTCTCTTCTCTTCTCTCTCTCTCTCTTTATATATAGTTATATATATATTATAATTATGATAGCGCAATTTATATATATATATATATATATGAATATATATATATATTTCTCTCCTTCTCTCTCTCTCTCTCTCTCTTTATTTCTTTCTTTCTTTCTCTCCCTATTTCTTTCCCCCCTCTCTCTTTGTATATATATAATTATAATAACACGATTTAATATATATATATATATATATATATATATATATTCTTATTGTCAAATATCAATAAACCTCTCTCTCTCTCTCTCTCTCTCTCTCTCTCTCTCTCTAATCATATATATATATAATTATGAGAGCCCGATTTAATATATATATATTTCTCTCCTTTCTCTCTTCTCTCTCTCTCTCTCTCTCTCTCTCTCTCTCTCTTCTCTCTCTCTCTCTCTCTCTCTCTCTCCCTCTTTTCTTTCCCCTCTTCTTTGTATATATATAATTATAATAGCACGATTTAATATATATACACACACATATATATATATATATATATATATATATATATATATATATATATATTCTAATTGTCAAATATCAATAAATCATTCCCCCCCCTCTCTCTCTCTCTCTCTCTCTCTCTCTCTCTCTCTCTTTATTTATCTCTCTCTCTCTCTCCCTCTTTCTTTTATCCCCTCTCTCTTTGTATATATATAATTATAATAGCATGATTTAATATATATATATATATATTATATATATATATATATTTATTGTCAAATATCAATAAATCATTCTCTCTCTCTCTCTCTCTCTCTCTCTCTCTCTCTCTCTCAGACACACACACATAGAAGCATGTACGCATTAAATCTAAGAAATGTTTCAATTCACTCAACCTTTTTGTGGCTTTTAATTCTACATTTCTTTTGTAACGTTGGCGTGTCTCAAGGTTAAATTGAATCGTTGCAGTTGGAGTTTGGCTAATTAACAAAATCAAAACAGACGGAGAAAAACGAATAAAACAAACAACAACCAAACAAACAAACAAAGAAAACAAAAATTCAATGACTGAATAGAAAGTCTCAGTCGGTAGAGCACTTGACTGAGGTAATCGCAAGATTCCTGGTTCGATACCGTCCCTCCTGTTTCGTTCCGGCCTCCTGCCTCAAAAACTGCTTGCCGGTGGCTGCTGAAAAAAAAAACACCTCACCGTACAGATCCCTGTGCAATTCATACACTGAGTTGGCGAGGACCAGGGTACTCTTTGCGGAGTTCTGTCTCGGCCTCCTGCCTCAAAAACCGCTATCCGGTGACTGCTGAAAAAAAACGCCAGCTACGATTGAAGTCCGTAGACGAAACGGTCTCACTTGAAAAAAAACTAGGGTTAGGGTTGGGGTTGGGTTTTAGGGTTAGTTTAATGGGAAAATAAATAAATAATTTGGGCTATTTTTTCCAGAACAAAACAGAACCCACAAATTTTGTAATAAAACTCTTAATTTTAACTAGGGGGGTTTAGGGTTCGGGTTTAGGGTTTAGGGTTAGGGTTAGGGTTAGGGTTAGGGTTGGGGTTGGGGTTTCGGGAAAAACGCCCTAAGCTGGTTGGTTTTTTTTTCAAGTGACACCTCAATTATTAATATAAAAAAATTATACTATTAATCATCATCATCATCATCATGTCGCGCAAGTAGCACGGATATCCATGACGATCTCTCGCCAACCTTCCCTATCATTCATCGACTCTGGAAGCTCCTCCACGCAGCAGCCATCATCCTTACATAGTTGGTCAATGTAGGTTCTGGCTGGGCGGCCCACATTAGCGTGCCCATGTGCTGGTTTCCACAGTAGTACGTCGCTTACGATCTCTCCCTTGCTTCTCCAGCAGTGTCCTGCATGTCTAGCCCGTCTTACTCATATGGTTTGTGAGATGGGGGCAGGTGGCATACAGTTGCTTTTTTGTGGGGTGCTGTTTCCACGACTTATTCAGGACCGCTCGCAGCATTCTCGTGCAGCTCCCATCTAGTTTATTCTCAAGGCGCTTCGTTAGGGTTCAGGTGGTACAGCCATACAGCAGTACCGACACAACCACAGCCTGGAAGAATCGTCTCTTTAGCTTGTCGGGGAGATCGGATTTCCATATGACTGATAATTTGTTGGTGGCCAATCATGCCTTTCCTATTCGAGTGTTAACATCACTTTCTGTGGATGAGATCTTTGACATCACCGCTGGGTTCCTGCAGGGAGATACATTAGCACCATATATATTTATAATATGCCTAGACTACGTACTCCGAACATCATTAGATACCATAAAAGAAAAAGGTTTCACACTAAGAAAGGCAAGAAGCAGGCGATACCCCGCACAAACTGTCACAGATGTAGACTATGCTGATGACCTCGCACTTCTTGCAGATACACCGGCACAGGCTGAGACACTTCTACACAGCCTGGAGGAGTTAGCAAAGAACGTCGGCCTTTATGTGAACTCTGATAAAACTGAGTTCATGAGCTTCAAAAAGCAAGGAGACATCTCCACACTTGATGGCAAGCCTCTTAAGTCAGTAGAAAAATTCCACATACCTAGGTAGTAATATCTCATCCATAGAATATTATTAATATTGTGGACCAAATATCTACATATAAATAACATTCAATTGTATTTATATATAAAACAAGATATTGCGTTTACAGTGTGAACGGGAAGGCTAATTTGCATATTGATATTAAAAATTTTATTTTAATAAATATGTGTTTGTATTATTGATTTCTAATTGTTTTGTATTATTTTTATAAAAATCTCAGAGATAAATCTTAAAAGAAATCCATTAACAAGAAGAAAAAACTGTAATTTTATTCTTTACTTCTTTTTTTTTTTAACTAAATAGTTAAATTAGGAAAATTTAGCAATGAAAGACGGGAGTGATGGAAGAGTAAGTTTCAGTTGTCTGTAACCGAAATTATATTACTACTCAAGTCCCAATTCCCTTAGTTATTTATGTCACATTCTCCATGATTTCATTTTTATTTAAAACTTAATTATTAATAAAATAGAATTGTATTTATATATTCAAGAAAATAGCGGTTTACAGTGTGAACGGGAAGGCTAATTTGCATATTGATATTAAAAATTTGATTTGCATAAATATTTGCTTGGTATTATTGATTTCTAATTGTCTGGTTTTATCTTTATGAATATGAGCAAAATCTCGGGGATAAATCTTAAAAGAAATCCATCAACAAAAAAAATAAATAACTAATTTTATTCTTTACTTCCTATTTTAACTAAATAGTTAAATGAGAAAAATATAACAATGAAAGACGTGAATGATGGAAGAGTTGTTTTATTTTTCGATTATAAACACCTCTGCGTTATTCGGACTATTGTCCTCATCTTCACTGTTATCTGTACAACATGAAGATGGGGACAATAGTCCAAATAACGCAGATAATACTAATCTTCGGCCTCATCTCAAACATTCAGAGAAATTTTATTAATAATTAAGGTTTGAATAAAAATAAAATCATGTAGGATGGGACGTAAATAACAAAGGGAATTTTGATTTGAGCAGTGATATAGTTTCCTTACAGACAGACAACCATATAATCTCCATTATAATAAGATTTTGGGAAGAACTTTGACAAATTGAAAAAAAAAAAAACATTTTCAAAGGTATGATGATTTCAATTTGCTAATGAGATCTCACTGACTCATTTCCTCTATCTGTGTTTTTAATGATTGATATAAAAATGGGCGCGAAAGAATTCGGTGTGCTCTTTCGAGCGGACGTTGGCACGCTGTAATCTTTCTTGATATAATTTGTCTTTTTGATGAATTAGACATTTTTTCAATTGGCTGACCGGATTCGCTTCGACTACCACGCCGACACAACAGAAGAAAAATAAAATGATAATGTTTAATTTAAAATTGCACCTGTTTTATTATTCTGGATACTACAATGTATATAGGAGAAAAGTGCTAGGTACTCAGTCACACGTATATATATATATATATATATATATATATATATATATATATGTGTGTGTGTGTGTGTGTGTGTGTGTGTGTGTAGTATGTGTGTGTGCTGTACTTATATATGTATGTATACATGTATCTAGGGACAAAATGCTAGGTACTCAGTCAAAAACACGTATATATATATTATATATATATTATATAATATATATGTATATTATGTATATATATATATATATATATAGTTATCCTATATATATTATATATATATATTGTGTGTATGTGTGTGTGTGTGTGTGTGTGTGTTTGTGTGTAGTATGTGTGTGTGGTACATATATATGTATGTATATATGTATCTAGGGAGAAAAGTGCTAGGTACTCAGTCAAAAACACGTATACATATATATATACATATATATATATATATATATATATATATGTGTGTGTGTGTATATATATATATGTATATGTATATATATATATATATATATACATATTGTTATCTGCATATATATGCATATATATATGTGTGTGTGTGTGTATGTGTGTGTGTGTGTATGTGTGTGGTGTGTGTGTGTGCGTGTTGTGTAGTATATGTGTGTGTACATATATATGTATGTATATATGTATCTAGGGACAAAAGTGTAGGTACTCACTCAAAAACACGTAGGTATATATATATATATATATATATATATATATATATATATATATATATATATATATTATATATATATATAAGTTATCCACACACACACACACATATATATATATGTGTATGTGTGCGTGAGCGTATGTCTGTGTACATATATGTATATGTATATATATGTACATATATGTATATGTATATATATATATGTATATGTGGATAACTTATATATAATTTATCCACGTATGTGTGAGCGTGTGTCTGTGTAGATATATGTATATATATGTACATATATGTATATGTATATATATGTACATATATGTTTATGCGTATACATATATGTGGATAACTTATATATAAATTATCCACATATAGATATATGTGTGTGTGTGTGTGTTGTGTGTAGTATGTGTATGTGTCTACATATATATGTATGTAATATGTATCTAGGACAAAAGTGCTAGGTACTCACTCAAAAAACACTTAATATATATATATATATATATATATATATATATTATTATTATTCACACACACACACACATTATATGTGTGCGTGTGTGTGTGTCTGTGTACTATAATATATTTATGTACATATATGTATATGTATTGTGTATACTAGTACACTATATGTATATGTTTATATATATATATTGTGTGATAACTTATATATAAGTTATCCCACATTATGTGTGTGCATGTGCGTGTTGTCTGTGTTCTCTCTCTT